>VDFB02374803.1:0-27316 GCA_007258455.2 Sequoia sempervirens | reverse complement strand
AACAACCAGCTTTTTGTAGACAGCAAGAGGACGTGGAAGGTAGTTATTCCAAACATAAAGCCGTCATCAATTACTACCATACTAACTTCTACTTCAAAGTGGAAACCCAAACAGAAAACAAGGAGTAACCCTCCTGAAGGAAGCAGAATGTTAGAGCATTCGAGAGGAAAGATGCAAGTTGCTGATATAAATCAGCAAGAGCAACATGTGGAGATAGCCACAGACACAGTTGAAACAATGCTAGAGGTAGAAGTAGAACCTCCTATCCCATCGCCACCGCAGCAGTCTCCAATTTGCATCGACTTGGAGCTAGATTCGCCACCACATGACATCTCAACACAATCTCACTCATCAAGAGTTCATAGGACTAGCACCAATTGTAGTAACACTTCGTGCCCTTGTTTTTGTGTCACCTTTTTTTGTTTTATGATTTTGCAATTTCTTGTGTTTCTTCAAGGGTTTTGCTTTTTTTGAATTTTTGCATATATTGAAATTAAAAGAAAGATACCAAAATGAAATACAATAACATGAATGAAATGCAGCTCCTCACTTTCATATTTTATTGATCAACTTCAATGATAAGACTGAATACAAGCATACACAGAAAAATAAGAAATATTACAAAGGCTGATATAAAATTTCTGCGAAAAAACACCTCATAAAGAAGTTCGATTCACACTAAATAAGCTGCCTTTTTCCTTGAATCTGCTGCAGCTGGAATCTACAAGGTTGGCCTTGCTGGAAGAGGGTGGTACGGCTTTAAGAATGAATACCCAGCAATGAACAATGCAGCCTTCCTAATGCTTGATATTCTCAATAAAAATCTGCTCAAACCCTTCAGCAGTAAATGTTCTTCCAATGTCTTTAAATCTGCAATAGATGTTCTTAGAAATCCCTTGAATACTGTAGCAGCACTGTAGCGGCACTATTTGCGGGTATTGTAGCGATTTACTATTCGTGGGTACTGTAGCAGCCCACAATAAATGTATTCCACAATGCATCTGCAATGTCTTTTTAACCAGCAACAATATAGTCTTCAAATATTCAATATAATCTTCAAACCCTTGATTAAATCCTTCACCAATATGCCCAAACAGAACACCTGTATGATGCCCTCTTGTATGCCTAATTCAGTACATATTTCACTACTTCAAAAGGCTGCAACAATGGAGAGTTAACGTTGTCCAATGGCTGGCTGAATCAGAAACCCTCGGCTTCCTCTCTCAGACAAAAAAATCATCAACACCAATGCTCAATCCGTGAATAATAAAATGACTCCAAAGTAAAATATATAAGCTCTCTTGAGAAAGTTGAATTTCTCAAAAAGGCATAATTAATATCATTAAATATTATTTTCTTTCATCCTTTTAATATTTCAATAAATACTTTGGAGTGGGCGCCCAATACATTAATTAAATAAATGGCCCCTTCCTTATGATGCCTAGACCCTCAATTATTAAGTTTAAGTTATAACTTAATAATATATCTTTTTAATTAATTAATGTTTATTTGAGCCAAATAAACATTAATAACTCCATAAATATTCAACATCTTTGAATGTTGTCTGAACTAGGTGCTAAGTTGAGGAAACTACATATGACCACACGCCTTACTAAAAATAGTAAGGGTCCCCCTTAATGTAACTCTGACTTACTATAAATAGTAAGTAATGCATACAGAGCCCTGTGAACCCCAAATGAAAGCCAAAACTGAATGCCATTGAGCACTGGAGATGATGCAAACCCCAGGAGACCCTCTAACCATCCTCATTAGCCTATGAGGGTCAGAATTATAGGCTAATCTCCTCTAACAATTGATGTCAGCTAGAAGGGGACATTACAACCAATCCTTCCAGCAAGATTAGTCAGGACTCTTCTTGGCTTGAGAATCTCCTGGGTAGGAAGAGGAGAAAGCCGTCCTACCAAATTTGTAGAATTCTACCAAGACACATCAAAGAAGAAGCTCAAAAAGTAGGTTCATGTGAAAAAAAACGCTGACAATGAGATTGTCATTGAGACCGCCACACCACCTAAGGACAAAAATGTGGATGAACTAGAGGTTGACGACTTCACTTTGATGAAAGTCAACCTTGGTAAAAGCACACGCCAGGTTGAGGAAGATCTCTTTGAGATTGCAGCGGTGAGCATAAAGGAAAGAGTGGTTAAGTATGGCGAACTTTGCAGCCCTCAAGGCTGAAAACCAGTAGCCTAGGCAATACATCTCCAACCTTCTTCACGGTACCTCAAACGTCACCGCCTTGCTTCTGCAAATGTTGGAGTTACTTGCAGAGCAGAATCAACTAAGTCAGTTGGAAGTTTATGGTAAACACCTGAAAGACCAAGTGGAAGAGTTTGTCAACAGGGGACGGTTCATATTGACAGAGTTGTACCAATTGAGGTACAATGCCCATGACCTTCGCATGGAAATCCAGGAATCAGAACAGAGCGTAGCAAAGGGCAGGTCTCAGGATGAGATCACCATCTCAGACTTGAGAATGGCGTATAATTTAGTCGTTGCAGAGGAGAACAAGCAGAGGCTTTTCACTTGGAAAGAACAACTTGCCTAAGAGGTAAAAGCTTATGATACAATCTCTGTAGAATTGACTGAGTGCAGACAAAATGTGGCAAGTGTTGTTAAGTTCGTAAGAACATTGGTGACATCTATCCCTTGCCAGTACCAATATGAAGGTGGTGAGTACATTGAGCTCGCTGAATTGCAGACACAGTTTCAGGACCTCATTCGTAGTAGTTTATGTAGTGACCCTATTGACTACAGGCTGAGTCAGGTTGCAGCCATGTCAACGAAGCTTGATGACGCAGTTGTGAAGAGGAGTGAATTTTAGGATCAGATTGCAAGTGGCAAGGAGATGCTGTGAAGACATGATATCATCCTGAGAAATATCAGTTGTTCAAACACAGAGACAGTTAACAACAGGTTGGAGGAGATGATTACTCAAATTGATGAGGTGTGAACTACCAGTTAGGACATCCCACCTTCTCCAAAGATAGCGTTTAACACAACAGTTAACTTGATGCCTTTTCCAAGTTAACTCGTTGTCCCACCTTTTATGCATGTCTATTTTTGGAGACACCCTTGTACAGTGGAGTTCTATTTAGTTTAAAATCAGTTAACCGAGGTAGTCTTTCCAGTTAACTGTTAAGTTACATTTAATTAGACATAGGAATAAATCTTGCTGATTGGCAAGAACTGAATGTTAACTCAAGTTTAGATTTTAGGGTTGCCTACTCCTTTGAGTATCTATAAATAAGAGCAACCTTTTCTCATTATTTTTTAACTTTACTTCATTGTAACAAAACGCCGAGCTTGAGAGCCTTCGACTTTGTTACTTAGTATATCTTCTTGAACCATACTTGTGATAACAAAAGTCTAATCTAGTTTGCTTGCTTTCTTGTTGTTCATGTACTTGTGTTCAATCTTTGTTCAAGTGTATTTGGTTGATCGTATCTTGTATGATTGTCCTCTTTTATACCATTTGCTGTCCCAAAAGTGTAATCTTTGATTGAGTTTGAGAAAATAAATCAAAAGAGAAATGAGCCTTTGATCCAAATTTTCAAGATCTTTCAATATATGTTGTTTCTTATAATCTTTATTTTGATCTACACTTCGAAAAGAGCAATGAACCTTCGAGGGAATTTTGAGATATAGTTCATCGTTTGTTGTTTTGTTCTTAATAATCTTAATTTTAACCTGCACCTCGAAAGAGCAATGAGCCTTCGAGGGAATCCTAAGATCTAGCTTATCGTTTGATGTTTACTTGCATAAACTTTATTTCAGCATAAATCTGAAAGAGCAATGAGCCTTCAAATGCATTCTGAGAAACAGTTTGTCTAAGTTACCCAAATCATTCCCTGTTACCTCTAAATCCTCTCGCTTTGAATTTACCTGAGGAGATAGAGGCGTTATAAATTTAGCCTAGTTGTAGTTGAGTTTACAAAACTAGAGAAAACCTTAGCTGCAACGCATAGAGTTTTATAAACCTTGTGCTCTCAGCTGAGTAAAAAGATAGGAATTTAGTTTACATTTCTTTTTACGCATCAACAACAAAAGAGGGAGCTTCCCCTCCTAATTTGAAGAGTAGTTTATTTGTGCATCGCTGTCTGTTTCCAATATGCACTCCAGAGGTGAGAATTGAAACGCCAACAGAATGGCAATGAATGGTAGGGACATAATGCTCACAAAGTAAGTTGGCACTTCATCACGAGAAAATGAAATTAAAAAGAATAGAGGTAATAAGAAAAGGAAAATTCATAACAGTCAATTAACAAAGTGTTCAAAAATTAAGAATGAAAGAAATTTAAAACAATTTTAAAGTGTTGAAGTCAATCACTCAAAATTTCCTTCAAATTGACAAAAATGGAGATTTCTCCACTACAAGCCAAGTTGTGGAGTTTACTTGATAGATTTCCGTGTTCAAAACTTCCACTTCTTGGAAACAATGATGAAAATCTCCACCTAGCATGAAGAGGAGAAACTTCCACTTAGCATCAAAATTTAGTATAATGTCAAAAGCCCAACCATACACCAAAAGACCGACCTAGTAGTGAAGGTGGCTACCCAGGGTGTTAAGGGTGAGGTTTGCGTCCCACCAGCCTCAGAAGTGAAGACATAGAAGCCACAAGCATAGTGGACATGTGGCTATGGATCCCCACCATCTGGTTATCAAGTACACACCTACCAGCACAACGAGTTAGGACATCGGCCGGGGTTAGCCCTTCACGCACGAGACAATACAACCCACCACATTCTGCAGGGCTTGACCTCGAGACCTTGGCTCTGATACCAATGTAAGATACCAACCCAATATTGATTCACAACAATGATGATATGCAGATTACACAATTGAAAGTTCTGGAAGATGACAAAATTGACTCACAGAAATCTGGGATACATATTGTTAACAGATCACCAATTATACACAGCAATAACAAGGTTGATAGGATTACAAAAGACTCAGGTCTGTAGTAAATTCCAATCATAGATTCATCTTAAAGCAACATAAAATGATAATAGAATAATTGGAATGTATATGTATCAATCACAATGAATATTGCGTGTCACAATTGAAATAGTATACTTGTAGCAAGAAGACCATATGCCAAATGCACTCAGGTAATCAATCATGAATTAGTTCCAATTCCTTAATTGTCAATAATATTCCGATTCACAAATCCATGAAGTTGAAAGAATGCAACATGCACATAAATGTATTAGATGATTTTCCAAATTTCCTTACATAGCGCAAACACAAGTCTTTGAATTAGAATAGTGCCATTGTAGCCAGAGAACTTAGACAATGAAATGAGCAACAGTGATTTGTTGTAGGAATGTGACCCGTAGATAGCCGCGAATATTTGGAGAATAGATATGGGGATTGATGTGCTAGGTCGGGATGTGCTAGGGGATACGATATGGTAGTCGGTGCCCTTCCAGTGGCGCCTTCCTCCAAGCTTCCTCAAAACTCTCTTTGAAGATGGATTTTACTAGCTGCACCGCAATTAGAGTCGGAGGTGATAAAGCAACCCAACTGACCCCTAAGAGATGGTGTCTCCCTTCGATAACCTTCACGATGGATGCTCCAATTCACACGCTGAAGATCGCGGTTGATGTCCCTTGAGGTGGCGCAAGCCAGAGGCTCCACCACCATTGATGTTGGATCACCTCCCTTTGTGTGTTGCCTCTTGATGTCAATTCAACTTGAGCACAGAGGATTTTAATCAGCGAACGATTTGCTAATGTATGCAGGAAGGAATCACGCAAGCCAGGCGATGTTTTTGTCCCACCTGAGCTACAAACCAGTAGAGATTGCCACCTCTACCAAAGTCCAACAACATGTCTAATCCATGATAATGAAATTGAATCCAAACACCGCACATAAATACCATTATGCTCACCTCCCCAATTGGGTCGGCTAGAACAAGCATTAAAATAATAATTATTATTATTTAAAAATCATTATTATTGTATTATTTAACATTATTTTGAATTCACTTTAGTGTTGAAAGACATTGTTCTCCCACCAACATTCAAATTTAGGGCCTGGCTGAGTCAGGGACATGACAATGTCCCCTTCTCAAGCATAAGTTTTTGGTGACTCTTAGTCTATTTTCCTAAGTTTTTCCCATAGGCTATTTGGTTTGGTAGAGGGGAAATAAGCTAAATAATTAAATTAAGTTGTCGAAAAGGGTACCTTTGATTAATATTTTAATTGACAACTTACATTTAATTATTTAAAAAGGTGTTTTAAGTATGGAGATAAAATGTTGTTATGATAGTTATCCGAACAATAATGTTGTTAGCCTACTATAAAATGGTGTATATATAGTGGTTTGAGGTATTAAGTATGGTGGAATGAAGGTATTTTTTCAGACCCAAACAGTCTGATATGACAGTTTTGAGTAATGTTTAGTGAGTTTAGAGGTCTATAATCAGCATTTTGCATCATCCTTCAGCTCTCTTTGGCAGTGTACTTCAGTTTATTGAGTCCACATGAATGGTATGACATCAAAGTATGATTTTATGGATAACTTATGTATATGCAATAATGTGTTTATTATTTTGAAAAACATTATTAGTGTGTGTAGTTAGCTTCTCATATCAATATCATTCTTAGTTGTACTTAGTGCATTCCATGCTCATATTATTGTAACTGTAGATGGTAGTATTGTCAAAGAGTTGTTTAAGATATTGTAAAATCGGATGGTAAACCACCAGTCAAGGTCTTGGTCGGTTCATTGCTAGAACCCTTTGCATTTCAAGACCGTTTTGGAATTGATCAGATCCGTATGTAATCAACCATTTTGGCTTGATCGGATGTCATCAACTAAAGTTCTTGTGAAGTCTGCAGAATTACTCAAAAGATTGTTGTTTTCAATTAATTGTGGCATTATTTGTAAAATATTTGTAGATTTATAAGAGAGGTTCGTCTCATTGTAAATTGAAATTAGAAATTTGTAGTTTGAGACTAGATTTACCGTGGCTACATTAATACAGAAAATTCAATTAACTTTCTGTTTTTAGAAACATGCGTTGCTATGTTTAAAATTTAAGTCCTTTTTGGAGTTCAATATGTTTTAAAGAGTCATTTAACAAAATTTGTTCTTGCTAGACCTTACATGAATACATTTACTCGATTTATGAAATAGAATTGGAATTTGAAAGTGGAAATTTGTAGGTTTAGAGTTTTTTAAAAATTTAATTCGTAAATGAGGTACATGAGCCTTCACCCCTTTATTAACGGTTACATCCCAAGCATATATCTTATTGTTTGATTGGGGGAAACTTAACTATAAGCAATTTAGAGAAGATTTACTGTGGCTACAATTAACAAAGAAATTTCAAAACATTCTCTTGCCACTTTAAAAATATACATTGCTATGTTTACAATTCAACATTTTTTTGGAGGTTCGATCCATTTTAAGCATAGTCATTACGAAAATTTGTTCTTGCTAGACATTGCATGATTGCATTTACAGTTTAACTCAAAAACTTGATTTATGAAAGAGATTTGGGTCATTATAGTTTGAAAGTTGAACCCTGCAGGTTGAGATAAGATTTTCCGTGGCTACATTAATAAAGAAAATTCAGATAATTTTCTTACCATTTTGAAAAATATATGTTGCTATGTCTAAAACTAACACATTTTGGGGGTTCGATTTATTTTAACATTGCCATTAAGAAAATTTGTTTTTACTAGACATAGCATAAATGCATTTACTCAAATACTTGATTTGAAATATAATCTGATCACCACAAATTGCTAATAAATCCACTTTAGTCTTCCTACTAGACATGTTGTTAGTATCAGCCTTGAACTCACTCGGGACATATATACCATGCTCAAGAATGATATTCACTCAATAAGATAGACTTGACCTGTAATGCAGGGAGGATCATGTGATGACTATTGGGCGCATGCTTTATGCTTTCCTTGTGCTCTTATTCAAGAATGGAGTGAAATTACTGCTCGTGAGGATGCAGGTATGTTCGCTTTCTGTGTGACAGTTAGATGCTCATTACAAGAGTGTAACTTTACCACAGACATACAAATGCACATCTGGAGATGAATCACATCCAGATGCTTATTTTTACTTTGATATACAAACCTTGCCAGATTGTGGCCAAAATTATTGAACAGGGCCTTTTATTCGGCCGAACATAAGTTAGATGTTTAGGTTTCAATTTGAGCATTTTGATGCTATCATTCTTCTTGATTTCTTTCTTCGTCATCTGCATGTGGATTCATTGGTCTGGCTTTGGCATCTGTTTAAGGTGTAGACAATTATTTTTTATATTTTAAATGCTTAAGTTTTATGCTTAGGGAATATGATCATTTTTATTAGTTTGCCCCTAGTTCATGAAATATCAGCCTTTTGCAATATCCATACATCATAGTTCAAACTTCGGTCATTGTTAGCTTAAGTTATTTTAATGGGTCTGCTGATCATCTTTGTTTTTCAACTTGCTTTCATAGTATTGTAATAAAAGTATTTGTTGTGAGGCAAATAAAGAATGTGTCAACAATTTAGCATGACATAGTAATTTAGAAATAGGTTAGTAATAGTTTGAGATCAATAAACCTTTCAAACTTAATCTATTTTCCATACATCATAGTTCAAACTTCAGTCATTAGCTTAAGTTGATCATCTTTGTTTTTCAACTTGCTTTCATAGCATTCTCAATATCTCGAAGCACAAGTTTATCTTGTAGCGGAGAGTGGTTCTTTATTCACTGATTTCTACGACTTTTTGGTGAAATAAAAACAAGTGCATATGAAAGTAGACATAAATCAATTCTATTTGCTTTATGATTGTTGAGATCTCTTCGGTGAGACGTGTAAAGCTTTGGACATTTGATTTCCATATGAGAATAGGCGCTTAATAAATCAAGGAAGTTGTAAAAATGGTTTATATGAAAATCACTATAATTGGTTGAATCAGATGATGGTTGATGCTCATACATAAATACGGTTAGAACTCGAGAGGTACTACTAATCGTTTCACTAGATACTATTGATGTTGATTAGCTTTAATTGTTCTTAATGGATTCAAGTTGTATAGCTGTTATGTGCAGGGGATGAGCCAGCAAAAATGATGGCACCAACAGAGCAACACATGGATAGATAATGACATTCTCATAGCCTCACCAAGGCAATGTGCACTTCCATTTTAGAAAATTTATTTTTAATTCTCATCTCTATATCTGGTTTCTAGTCTCCATTAGGTTTTTATAGCGAGGTCTTTGCTACCAGTATTCTATTTTAATACGAAGTTCTCAAATGTTCATAAATATGAGTATATGATTTGTCAAATGTAATTCTATTATGCTAAATGGTAGCTTTTATTAAATCAGATTTATGTAAAGTTTTGGTCCTTACTTTATGTGAACTCATAATTCTCTTACATTGAGGCCTGAAGGCCCAACCTTGTGATCATTTTGTAGTATTATTTATCTATTCTAATGATTGATTCTTTTATTGTGAATGTTTATTTTGGAAACATTTGCACTTTCTATTTCGTATTTCTGATATTAAAATGTTATGACTTTGTTGCGATGGAATTTTGGATAATTATGTTTGGTGGTGATAGAAATTGAATGCTTAGAAATTTTTATATCTGATTTCATTCCTTATATTTTGGGTGATTAATTGCTTACATTGTGTATTCTATGATATGATGTTATATGTTGCTTCAGCTATATATTAGCATGAATTTATTTGACATGTGCTTGAGTGCAGAGATTATAGGTTTAGGCATGCCAAATTTATTAGGAGTAACTTGTGTGCCAAGCCACCTAGACCTCTATAACTCTTAAAGAGAGGTTGTGAACCATGTGTAAATCCTGATAAAATGAACACTACTAAGGCATAACTATTTATGTGATTAGAGTATCGTTTTCCTTTTTTCACATTAGCCAGATGTTTTTATGTCAAGTCATAAATGTTATTGGTTTGGAATGCAAGTGTTATTTGTGTTAAGTGATGTTACAAGTTTCATGTTTTGACATCAAATAATGTGTAATAGAAAACTTAAGTAGGTTTATTTCCATGTATACCTTGCCTATGTGTAAATTAAACATCTCATATTGGACATGTGAGTTTGTTAGCATTTTAATTTCCTTCTTTTAGTGCGACAAAAGACATAATCGATATGCAATAAAAGTGCTCTTTGAATTAAAAAGGGAAGCTCCTTCTAAACGAAAACTAATTTAATTTAAACAATATGTACTTGCTATTTACAATTTGTATAATGTTTTTTTGAGGTATTTCATCCTCATGTTGAGTAAAGCTAAAGGTGTCTTTTTGAGTTCACTTAGAGAAAAATGCTATTACATGCTTTAACTTAAGGCAAAATATTTTATCCTTTTTTATTGAAGAATTTTTTTACAATTATTGCATGTTTATATTGTTCAATTGATTGAACAATGCAATTGCACATAAAGATTGGTTAGGTTTAAATATAAGAAAATGAATGGTTTTTTAAATTAAATTAAAAGATTAGTACAAAATGACCATCTCCAATCAATCAAATTTGCAATACAAAGCTTGCAAACATGCTAGAAGTAATTTGATCTTCCTCAATACACATCTCTCACATCTCTCACATGGAAGGATATCTAAAGATAGATGATTTAAAAATAGTTGACTCTGAGTTATAAATGAAGAACACTAAAATTGGAGGAAAACTAAAAATGATGAAAGTTATAACTAGTGTTGACTAGAAATAGAAAACATAGAATATGTTTTTCTCTTTGAAAATGTGACTCATGACCATATGCAACAACCTATAAGAGGTCTACCAAGTTCACTCCCTTTCAACTAGTATATGGACTAGATGCCACCTTACCTATGAACTTCATTATTCCAAATTTATGTATTGCACTTACTTTATAGTTGAATGAGGGAGATTTGTTTCTTTCACCTCAAGATAGTTGAAAAGTCATAAAAGAAAGAAGAATTTGAAAAGAAGACTATTGTTTGTTAATGAATACTTGATTTTTTTCAAAATCAATGCACTATTGTTCAAGAAGATTGCTCAACCTTGCAAAAATAAACAAATCATTTAAAGAACTTTGAAATTTCATTGGTATACTTTAATGCTCCAGTGTTTTCTTTAATATTTGTGGAATTATGAATGTTGGTAGAATATAATGGGTTGTGAGGTACCTCATATATCATTTGGATAATTTCTAGAGCCGCATCCATTATATACCCATTAAATAGACCTAAAACACCTCTAATATGCCTAAATAAGTTGTAAACGTGTAAAATATTATAGAGAAAAGGGTAAATCCATGGAAATAAGATAATTAAGTGTTATTATGAAAGGATATGATCTAAAGCCATTATAAAAAGACATTTAAGAGGTTATATAAAAAAGGGAAAAGTGAGAGATAAGAGTGTGGAAGAGTGTGGAATCATATGGATTAAATATATATGAGAAAAAGGAAGTGTGGGAGATATATATGGATGAAGCATGATGAATAAATTATGATACATGCATAAGACATTAAAGTATATGAATATGTCATGTAATGATGTATATATTAATGTGTATAATTTATTATAATTTGGTTTATACTTATTGCATATCTAAGTTCTCCTTTTTAATTGTATCACATTATTAAACCTTAGACTTTGGTCAAGGTTTTTGGTCAACATTTGGTTCTGTTGTGGGCACTTTGATTGTTGTTGCATAAGAAGAGAGATCATACCAAAGAAAGAAAATAGTGTTAAAAACTTAAGAAGTAAAAATTTTGGATTTTTTTAAAATTAAATCCATTTCAATGGGAAATATTGGACAAAGAGTAAAGAAAGTAAATGAAAAACTAATGTGTGAAAATAATATTTTAGAAGAAGAATTGGAAAAAGTTAAATAAAAATGAAGAATTAGAAAAGAAAAGTGAGAATTTAATGTATGTAAGAGATATTTTGAAAGAAGAATTAATGAATGTTAAAAATCTTAGTTTAGAATTGATAGAAAAGACAAAGGAGTTAAGAAAGGAAAAATATGAATTATTTTGTGAAAATGGTAATCTTGAACGAGAATTACACAAAGTTAAAATAAAAAGTGAAGAACTACAAGAAAAGTTGATGTTGCTTAATGAGGATGTCATGTCCTTCAGTTGACATCTCGAGCCGATGATTAGCCTATTATGCGACCCTCATAGGTGATAGGATGGATAGAGGGTCTTGATGGAGCTTGGCTTCGTTGTTAGAATTTTATCGGTTGGCTTCGTCGGGCTCATTGGACACCATTTGCGAATTGCTATTTTTATAGTTTGGCACTCAAGAGCACCCCGCTATTTTTAGGTATGGTTTGGTCATGTGCAGAATCACTCACTTATTCACCACTTAGATGGTTCGTGAATCGGATATATTTTGAGGGAGATATTAATATTTTAATTGATTAATTAAATATTAATTATTCGAGCTTATAATATAAAGTTATAATATTTTAATATTATAACTTAAGTGATTTTGAAGGGTTCACCATCATTGAAGGGGCCATTTTTAATTATAATTTATAATTAAAAATGAGTTTGAAAACTATTGAAAAATTAAAAGAAGTTCGAATTTATTTAAATGATGCCTAATTGAGAAAAGTCGCACTTTTGAGGAGATATAAGGGTTTTTCATTGGAATTGAGCCATTATGTTGAATATTGAATTTTTGATCAAGTCTTCTTCCGGAGAACGAAGCCTAGGGTTTCTGTTGTCTACAGGCATTGGAGAACGAGCCATCTTCAGTGTTGCGATTCAGAGGCTGTGAAATATCAGCTGATCTATTGCTTTCAGAGAGGTAATCTCATTCAGAGATTATCACAGAGATTATTCAGAGTATATATTCAGGGTTTGGATCCGACAGTTATCAGGCAGTGCAATATTCAGGGGTGCCTATTTATGCTTCCACATCTGGCATCTCATTAAAGGCTGTATTTATTTCTTTGCTGCTGTTAGGAAGCCGTACCTTTCTGCTGTCAGGCCGTACCATCTCTAACAGGCCGTACTTTTTGTCTAAGGCAAATCGCCTTCTTTATTGGCAGTCTAACTTCACCACTAGAGGCGCATATATCATGGGCATCTTATTCTTTCATCTGGCGCAGGAGAAAGTGGATTTATATTTCAGCCGTACCATTTCATAAAGATTATCAGCTGGCTGCAATATCAGGTTTTCATTAATAAAAGCATTGCTTTTTCATTCATCTATTATCAGATCTCTTTGTAAATTGCTCCAGTAGATTAATATATTGATTGGCATCATTAGATCTCATATTTTCCATCACTATTGGCATTGTAGTATTTTATTTGAATTTATTATCAAATTCTTGCAAAATCGCATTTTCCTTTATTCATGCAAAAACACCAAAAAAATCAAAATACACAAAAACAAGCAAAAAACACACCATATCAGAAGTTAGCGGGAACAAGGGTTTCTACAGAGGAGGTTGAAAGTGGGATAAAAGATGTGGGAGAAAAGTTAAACAAGATAGAAGATTAAAAAAAAAGTTTAGAGAAGGATGATGTATTAAAATTGAATGAAGAAAATAATCAATTGAATCAATTGCTTACATCATGTCAAAAGGAAAATAAGTGCCTAAGGTTTAAGCCTACATTATGTAATGTCTCATGTGATACAACTAATTTATGTTATTTATTCGATGAATCATTTGATAAAATTGATAAAACTAAAGATTATTTTGATAAAGAGTGTAATGTTGGAGATAATGATGATTTTGAATGTACAAGTCTTAATAGTTGTGATAATAATGACAAAGGATGTTGTCCAAAGGACGTTGGTTTTTGTAATGTTGTGAATTGCATCCTATGCAATTTCACATTACATATGTCTTCCCCTCTAGTTACAATTAACATGTGAATACTCTTTAATCCCAATTTCAATCCAAACCATCTTTCAACACATGGCATGTCTAACTCCTCGATGGTTAAATCCAATTTTTGCTCAGACAGGTGCGCGTCGTGGAGATGTCTATGCAATGCACTCACAACCTATGAAAATTTGCAACTGTGTTAGTTCTAGGATGCTACACTTGTCTTGTTTTGGCAGTGTAACGCCTTTGCCAACCTACACTCTTGTCGAGGGCCACTCAGGCATGCAATTTTGAACCAAGAACCCTCCTTCCTCGAGAATCTTGATCTTTGGGAGGAAACTTAATTCTTGAGCATTCTAGAGCACTCTTTTTCTCTCTTCTTCTCTAATTCACAACATTCTCCATCTCTCACATGCACATCTTTCAAAAAACTCTATCTATCTCTCTCTCATTGATAGCTTTTAGAGAAAACTCCATTATTCCACCAGTGATGCAATCATAGAGATATCTCACAAAACATTATCACTTCCATTCGAATAAGTCACTGTCATCTCAAAGACTCGTGTTGCTTCTGTTGGTCTAAATAAGTGTTTTACCTATCTTAGTCCTATTTACATTGTTAAATCCACTTAGGTCCTAGGAAGGAATCTTTCTAGTTAAGCAATATTTGTCACTTATCTTATCTAGTTGGCATTTATTCAATGCTTGTTTCCTAGGTTGTTATGAATTAGTTGTCTCATGTGATAAGATTAAGACACTTGTCATGATCTTGTTTGATCCTATTCCTCACCTTGCCTATATAAGCAAGGTTTCATATGTACATTGTCATATTCAGTGTGGCTGCTATTGATGCCAAAAATTGGCAAGGTAACAACCCTTTGTGGGGAACTCAGTTTCTGGGGGACTTATTGCACTAAACTGAGTGACCTCCGAATTTTTAAAGAAGTCGACTTCTTCTGTAGATGGGGTTTTGGAATGGGAAATGGAAGTAGATATAAAAATGAAGAATCTAACTAAGGCGATGCATCAGAATGTAGATAAAAGGCACGATAAACCTATCTTTTGGATATGATCTAAGGGTCCACTTAGCAACTTACCATGTCTTAGAATAACAAAAATTAAGGGTTGCAGCATGAACAACTCATTCAATGACATACAATAATAATCATACCTATTTACTGAAAAGAAGAGTTGAAAGACATGATCTATACCAACAAATTTGCATTCAAATTATAGAAGTATGACAAATAAACCATTCAAACAATAATGACACATTATAAAGTTTATCAATAGCATAAGAAACTGAGAGGCCGAACAATGGCACAGTATGTAAGTTCTTGTAATAATCTAAACAATAAAAGGCCTAGACTCTCCAAAAATCCTGTAATTCTAAAACTAGTAGAGCTTAAAAAGCATGTAGTAAGTAATCTTCAAACTCAAAACCTCTAACTTCTTGAACTGGAACCGGTTTTTTTTTTTTTAGAAGCAAAGAGCAGTATTTATAGCAATCCCTCGACCACTTGACAAGCAACAATCGAAAAGATTCAAAATCCTGGGCAATGATGTTGAGACAATGATTTCCCTTGGCCATTGTAACAAAAAAGATTAACAACATTTGGTTGCCCTCCATTCGTGCATCCCCCTACTAATGATGGAAATGGTCCTAGCAAAGTTCCAGTGCATAAGTGTCGCCTCCTTGATAGGCCATTTAGAACAAATGGCAACATATTGCAGCCCTCTTGTTCACTTCAATCCTTCACTAAAGAAGCTTGTGCTAAAGGGACATGTGGCAGCATTTCACGCCCGCGATTGATTTACCCTTCCTTTGTAGAAAACTTGTGTGGGGATGAAACGTAGCAATAATGTTTGATAGACGTTGCTTGTGGGGTCCGCCGAACCTTTTTGCAAATGGGAGCTACGTGGCATGCAAGTGGGGATTGACGAGGAAGTGATAGGAAGCAATCAAAATGACCCATGGTGAAGACACGTGGGAGCATATCAAGGGCCGATAGAAGAGCGAGGAGAAAAATCCTTTGGGGAGTGATGAGCGAACATGTGGCAGAGGCCGCGGTGATAATCAAAAGGGGGCCGATGAATTTATTTGAAGGCATGGGCCGACACTTAGCCAAAAACTAAAACCAGAAGGGAGCATGGTGAATTTTGTATTCACTGCTGCTATTTTAGCATTCTTGAATCCTTAATCATAGCATGATATTTTTGCCATCTCTCTTGTGGAAGTTATTTTTTCTTGTAGGTGATCCTAGGGTGTTGAGGAGTTCACCATAAACTCCTACATGGTATTAGAGCTTTAGTGTTGCAAACTTCTTCCCAGATCTAAGGGACCAATTTTGGTGAGAATTTTTTGTTGGGTGTGAGTTGGGATCTTGAGAACCTTGCCATTGAATCCAAGGCATCAAAGAAAGTCAGGTTTGGCTTTTGTTTCATCAAAAGCTGACATATTTTGTTACATCTGCAAGGGTTTGAAGGAAGGGTTTCAGTTGCCAGATCTAGAGGGTAGTTTATTTTTTGGAGTAGTTTGGGAAAAAATTGAACTCGCCATTATGTCCAAGAGGCCCGAGAACCTAAATATCGGCTATTAAAACACAAAAAATTGACATTTTTTTCCTAGGGGCATCAGGCAAATTTTTTGAGGGGTTGCTAAAAATTTTGTATAGTCATACAAAATTATTACCATACAGTCTGTTGCGTCATCAAATTTGTAGTTAATAGAATATTATTTGAGGAATTGGCATAAAAAAGGCATATTATCATCCTCTTCCTACGAAATCTCTATGTCATCGTGCAGTCGGATATCACATCAACTGGTTGTCACTTTTATTTTTTAACAAGTTTAATATTTATAAAAGTTTTGTTTTAAATATATTTCCAACTGACCATATATTATTTAATCGTCAACTAGCATTGTTTTTAGTGGCAATTATATTAAATGCTAGTTGTGGTCATATTGACCAACAACCACCACTGCCAAGGGCCTAGTACCCAAGGGTGGCACGACCTATAGCCTGTCGTCCCCCCACCGCTCATCCTAGTGGCATCACCACCATTGGGCGATGGCCTGTTATTTTTCAAAATTTTATGCCTACGATCATATGAGAAACTACCCACCAAGGTTTTTTAGCCCCCAATGGCTAGTTTTTTTTTCCTATTTAGTTTGCAAGGGCCTCATATAGGCCTTTTTTCATTTTTCTATAACTTGTAGTCCAGGAGGCGAAATTTTTTGAATGAGATATTTTCGGAAGGCCGGTTTCATCAATTTTGTAGTGGTACAAGTTATTTTCAAATTTTTTGTTGTTTTATGGCATTTATTATAGGTTGAATTCATATCTTGTTTTATGTATACCAAGCTTATAACTTTTTGCCATAATCTCTGATTTTCATGATTATTATAATGTTGGAAAGGTATTGAGGAGCTCTACATTGCCATCCATGCACTTTTTTCTATATTTGTCCCAGGTTGATCGTTATTTCAATTTTTCCCCAAAGGGTGTTTTGGAGATTACTTGGATGTTTTGACAGTTGAGAGGGTGCAATTTTGATGTCTGCACTTTATTTCAGTTCTAGATCATTTATTAATCAACTATTGCTTCACAGATTCCAGGGTTGTGCCAATTTACAATTTGTTAGTGTTCCTTAGCATCAGGTTTGTTGTTCCTTTGTCATGATTCTGACCTGAGTCCTTGAGTGACTCTAATATGGATTACAACAAACATAATTATCTTTCCTTTGCTTGTTGAATTGAGGGTTCCAATGTTACTCAAGTGTGCTTCCAATGCTTCTTTGTAGTAGGTTATCTCATTATGTGGGGGCTATATGGTCTCTCTTGTCATCTTTTGTGTGGATGGAGATTGATTGGACTTGTGTGTGGTTTTTTCATTGAGGGGGCTTGAATGGTCTCTTCTTCGTCTCTCTTATGGGGGGTCTTTTTCCTCGAATGGGTTTTTCTCCTCTCATTGTTCATGGAGAGCATCAATATTGTATCTTTTCTCTCTTTTGTGGAAGAGTTTTGTCCCACTGGGTTTTCTCCTTTTCTTTATTTGTGAGAGATTGCATTTGCATTTGTACATGGGTACCTAACATGACCTCATATCTGAGACCCATTTTTGTGTCATTTGCATAAATACTCCCTAAGCTGTACTTAAGGGGGGTGTTGGTGTAAATAAGTGTTTTACTTATCTAGGTCCTATTTACATAGTTAAGTCCACTTAGGTCCTAGGAAGGAATCTTTCTAGTTAATCATTAGTTTTCACTTATCTTATCTAGTTGGCATTTATTCAATGCTTGTGTCCTAGGTTGCTATGACTTAGTTGTCTCATGTGATAGGATTAAGACACTTGTCATGATCTTGCTTGATCCTATTCCTCACATTGCCTATATAAGCAAGGCTTCATATGTACATTTTCATATTCAGTGTAGTTGTTATTTTGGCATTCTTGCATCCTCAATCATAGCATGATATTTTTTCCATCTCTCTTTCAGAAGTTATTTTTCCTTGTAGGTGATCTTAGGGTATTGAGGAGTTCACCATAAACTCCTACAACTTCTTCAATTGCACCAACAAGTTGTTTTGCTTTTGTGTTTGGGAGTGGTAACTCTTCAAGATTTTATATTGAGCATACTATTTTTATTTTGTTAGCATATTGTTCTTTTCATGGTTTTATATCTATTTTTTTCATCTCGTCTAAGGTTGTTCATAGAGGTGGGAACACGGGTTTGACTGAGGCAAACTTCTATACATCCACTCAACCCACCTCTTTGGTCTTATGTGTGTAGGTACAAGTGAATGAGCTATTTAAAGAGAGTCTTTGATCTTGCTAGATTTCTACGATGATGTTCTAAACTCTTATCATTTTCATTCAAGTTCATTTAATATTTTCATTCCAGTTACTCTATACTTGTTGTATGATCATATTTTATATCCTACCTTGTCCAAAACCCTGTACAAAGTGTTTTAAGTCTCCTTGTGATAATTTCTATTTTTTATATGTATGGGACACCAACGTGGCACATTATTGTCTAATAGCCACACATTAGTCCTTGGAGAGAGATCTTGTCAGGTTGTATGAGAAACCTCTATACTTTGTACTTTTGTTTCTGAATTATGAAGGGTCCAAATCATTTTTGTGCTCTATTAAAACACATATTCAACTAATTAATAGGTAAAATTGAAGGTCACGGTTCCCTGAAGGCTTACTTGAGTGAAGGAATAAAAGTTGGATCCTTGAAGGATTTGACTATCCTTCATGAAGGTTTAATTTTCATAGTATACATTTTGGTGAACTCACCTTTTGTAAAACCTTTTTCCAAAACAACTTTTAAGATCTTCGAAACTTTTAGTTTTTTCTAGCATTCTTTTTTTCTCGTTTCCTAAAGTTTGCAAGTCTATGTGTTGTGATACTCTTCTATGAGCTTCATGACACACTCTACAACTTTTGGATACATAGTTAGAAGAAGTTCAAGAGCTACCATAGTCCAAACTGATATAGTCCTATGTTATTTGGTAATCCTGATCCTTTTGGATCTTATCCAACCTTTGGGAATTCTTCTACTTTAGACTCTCAACCAAATTCTCCTCCTAGGTCTTCTCCTCCTATAGATTATGAGGCTTCTCTTAGAGTCCCCTTTGAGCAAGTTCAGTCTTTGAATGAGAATCTAAAGCACTTTGAATGTTTCCTTAACCATGACAACCTATTTACCCAAGCCACCCCTATTTTTGGTAATATGAGAGACTTGCTCATCTTAGATTGTAAGGGCCTTGAGTTGATTCATATGTTAACAAACATAGTTGAGACTCATGTACCTTCATACACGTCAGTCTTGATTTTATCTCATGATGCTCAATCGGATGTCATTGATACTTAATTGAATGTTCTGATGCCTAAGGTGTTTGTACACATGGTAGATGCTAATCCTAATATGGCTCCCATGTCTTCTACTTATAAGACAAAAATTTGTTTGTGCCTCAGACTACTACTCTTGGAATTAATGTGTCTCAAAATCCTTTGGGGTAAAACATCCCTCCTCCACCTAGTTCTACACTTCAAACTCCTATAGTACGATCTTCTATCATAATGGCTAATCCACCTCCCCTACAATCTAATCCCATTTTGAACACCCTATTACAAAACATGGGTCAAATGTAGACTCAAATTGCTAATCTAACCAACATTACTATGCAACCCATGCTTACTCCTTAATATCATTGCAACCCTCTTGCTCTGAACATCTTGAATTCTCCTATTACTTAAGAGATTGAGATACCTAAATTTGATAAGTACAATGGTAAGGGAGTTTTGTAGATACATGCTTATTTTTCACTACTTAGTGTAGTGATTTCTTACATCAAGACCATTTTTGGAAAAAATATTCTCATGCTCCCTCAAGGAGACCGTGTTGTAATGGTTTTTCTCATTGCTTGATAATTCTATCTTTTCTTTTGATCATCTCATGAATCAATTCTTGTAGAAGTTTCAGGTGAACATTGGCACCAAGATCACTATTGTTGATCTTGTCCATTGTAAGCAGCAACCCAATGAGAAGTTAACTGATTTTATTTCCCATTATCAATATATCTCTTCACAAATTCCCTATGCCCTGCTTGATCATGAAATTCAGAGAATGTTCATGGGAAGTCTCTAACCGACATTAAGGGAACGAGTCTCCTTAATTAAGTGTCCTTTTGCTCATCTATGTATTACACTACAAGATTATTAGTAGAAGTTAGCCCAATATGGGGCTTCTACCTCATCCTCATGTCTTGATAATTTTGGAGTTGTGTCTTATTCAAGAGGTTCAAAGAAAAACAAGGAAATGATTAATGTGGTAACTATTCCTCAGACAATTAAGAATAGTAGACTTGGATCACAATGTAATCAAGCTTTCACAAAATTAGCCGATTCTTATTTAAGTGTACTCTAAAAGTTATTTAAAGATAATTTAATCACCCTCTTTAAGATTAGATCACTCCCTGACAACAAGCCATACCTCAGTTGGTATGATGCTTCTAAGTTTTTCCAATATCATTGAGTGCTTGTACATGACACTGAACGTTGTGTGATCCTAAGAGATGTCATTCAAGATCACATAGATAGTGGTAACATGTGACTAGATAGTAAGAAGCAAAACTCAAAAAAAATTGTTGCTAAGGCCAACAATTAGCTCCAAATTTACATAGATCCTTTTTTGCCTCACTCTTCTAATTTTATCACTACTAATGACGTTGCATATGTGAACATGGTATCTATCACTCTAATCTCCCCTCCAAGTCAGAAGGTTAAGATGCCTAGCATATAATTCACACCTAATGACTTACCTTATCATGAAGAATACTCTCCTCTTTATATTCCTGTCAAGGTCAATGGTAATGTCATCATTGGCATTATGGTTGATCCTACCAACAGAGTCAATGTTATAACAAAAGAGATGCTCTTCATCAATGGCCTACATAGGGAAATATATGATGAGTGTAAGGCTACCATTTGTACACAAGATGATCTTTCTCTTTCCCCTTTGGGATCTATTTCTCTATCAGTTATTGCATAACCTAAAACTATCTCTACAATATTTTTTGTGATACCATGAATGTTGTTGCTTTTGTTGTCCACAAGTGTCTAAAGTTTTCTCATGAGGGCATTATGAAAACTATCCAAGACACTAGATATAAGTCGTAATGTCACGTGGGGGATTTTATCTTGATCATTTATGAATTTCTTCGGTAGGACCCATGCTACCCCATGGTGCTTTATTATAGAGATCATATTATAATTATAAGATTGGGGGCTTAGTATCTGATCTAGTTCCACCTCCTTCTTCCTATGAAATTCCTACAAAGAATTATGTTTCATCCTCTAGGCCTTTTTCTTCGAGCGCTAAGGAAAAGAACACTCCCTCAAGTAGACCTCCCCATTCTTCTAAGATGTCAAAACCTTTAGCAGTGCCTTCTATCCCTTTGATTGTGCTTAGCATAGGAAAAGGAAATGCACTGCATTGTCAAAGTTGAAGTCTTGTATCTTTGAGATTCTAATTCTTCTTGATACGCCTCACCCTACTATGTATGGCAAGGGTGAGCAATATTATTTGATTACTCCTCTACGTGTAGCTCTAACATCTTGACCTCTTAGGGTTCCTCCCATTCCTTCTCTTGACCAAAAGGAACAAAGAGAAAAGGAACTTGTGGTTGAGGCTAAGGTTTTTGTACCTTTGGCATCTCCAATCCAACTTATGGGGCCTATTCTTCCATCGACAATGGTTACAAAGAAAACTTCACCAATTGAACAAGAGACCCCAACATCTTCTCGGGTCTTCGTTCTTGGTCCCCATATTCATCAAAACCAACTTGCACATGAGTGTAAGTGTCAATGACATGCAATAGTAAGTGAGAATAATGCCACATAAAAGATTGAGGATGAGTCTTTTGTTTTAGCTCCTGAATCTTCTTCTATTTGCACTTGTTTTCATCTTACTTCTAATACCTTCGAGATACATGGATGAACCTCACCCCAAAAGGGCGTAGGTATTTATTTCTCCCTCTTTGGAACTAGCTCTTATCACTTCTTTTCCTAACATTCCTCCATTTCTATTGCCTGAAGATATTCCTCATACAAAGGTCATGTCTACTATGGCCCTATCTGCTCCTCTTTCCTCTCAAAATTCTAGCCTTCTTGGGGCCCATTAGCTTTCCATGGTTGATGTGAAGATCTCATGCAAACCACCTAAGAGAAAGCTTCAACAAGTCCACATCCCTGAATTCTACCATATAAAGTCAACTCCTTCAACTCCCCTTTCTTCTTCTATTCTTGTCATTGAGGACATTCCTTCTTCATCAAAGTTTATCATTTCTCCTCTTTCATAGGTTGGAATTGAGGCTTTTTTTCTTCCACAACCTATAGTTGAGTCCCACATTCCTCTTTGGATAAGTGTATGTTTGACTCTCTAGAGGATATTTCGGCTCTGTCAACTACCTTTACAAGATCATTGACACTCGACTCACAAGAACTGTTAGATGGGAATATTGAGGTAGCTTCATCTCTAGCCCTTGATGTAGATGAGATGTAGGATACTTCCATATCCATTGTCGCTTTGCAAACTCAGCCTCCTTCCCCTTATGATCAAGATTGGGAGGAAGATGATGGGAGTAATCGACTAGAGCAATACCCTTCATGTCTTTAGATTAGATTTTGCATGTTTGTTTGCATTCCACCATATTTTCTTGTATATGTTTTTGGTCTCTCCTGGAGGACCGAAGATACCCTTGTAGGTACTTGGATACAGTGGAGACAATTTTTCGTAAAAATTCTTCTAACTATATCACCATTCTTATTTTTGTCATATTTTGATCTTCTATGTTTGGGGATGATACAAAATGTTGGGGGCATTTAGGAATTCTTCCATGTTGACCTGAATTTTTATTTTTATTGTCTTTATGTGCTCCTTCCTCATGATCTAAAATATTTGAGGATATGATGATGATTCATAAATAGCTATATAAAAATGCTATTGATATGAATCATCATACTTACCTTGAATAATAAGATCCCCTTATCTCTCTTATGCATTTCTCTTTGATGTTCTGGATTCCATGGCTATTTGTTGCCAAGTAGCATTCCATCAATACATCTCATTATGGTTTCATGACACAACTTTATTTATTCTCCTTATAATAATTTGTGCTCCTTTGAATAGCACAATCCATTCTAAGGGGGGGATATCATATTTATTTTATAAATCTCTTATTTTATGATCCTTTTCAAAATATGTTTGTCCATTGTCTAGCATGGGGAAACCCAATACTCTTATTTTTATGATTCTTTTCGAAATATGTTTGCATCCAACCATCTTATCCATTGTCTAGCATGGGGAAACCCAATATACTTTGTCTTTATGAGTGTCTATGTCTCTTTTTTGTGGCTATCCTTTGCATCCATATGTATTATCCATTGTCTAGCATGTGTCAACCCAATACTCTTATTTTATGATCCTTTTCAAAATATGTTTGCATCCAACCGTCTTATCCATTTTTTTGCATGGGGAAACCCAATAGACTTTGTCTTTATGAGTGTTTATGTCTTTTTTTTGTGGCTATCCTACAACGTAGTTTGTAGTAGTCACAGGTTGATTGGATTGTTGTATTGTCCCTAGCATAACACAACTTGATACCCATACACATCAATGTCATCTCATGTCTATATAATTTTTTATGTCTAATTTTATCTTTCACCTAGCGTTTTTGTCTATAGCTAACATGTTTATGGTGATGCAACTTAACCATTTTATGTAGGATTGACTTAGGTCTCTTCTCTAGGGGAAACTATGCACAAATAGAAGACTCTACTTCCCCTTTGCATCTAGGGTAAAATACCATCCTCTTTTCTTGAACATATATTCTCACTAAATTGGGAGAAAAATTTAATGTCATAAATTGTATCCTATGCAATTTCACATTATATATTCCTTCCCCTTTAGTTAAAATTAAGATAATTATGCTATTTAATCCCAATTTCAATCCAACCCATCTTTCAACACATGGCCAAATCCTCAATGGTTAAATATATTTTTTTCTCAGATAGGTGTGTAATATGGAGACATTTGTGTGTTGCACTCACATCTAGCAAAAATTTGTGACTATATTAGCCGTTAGGATGTTACACTTGCTATGTTTTGACAGTGTAACACCTCTACCAACCTGCACTCTTGTCGAGGATCACTTGGGCATGCAATTTTGAACCAAGAACCCTCCTTCCTCGAGAATCTTTATCTTTGGGAGGAAACACAATTCTTGAGAATTATAGAGAACTTTTTTCTCTCTTCTTCTCTAATTCACAACATTCTCCATCTCTCTCACATGCATATCTTTCAAAAAACCCTATCTCTCTCATTGATAACTTTCAAATAAAACTCTATTATTCCACTAGTGATGCAATCATAGAGATACATCTCACAAAAAATTGTCACTTCCATTCAAATTAGTCACTGTCATCTTGAAGACTCGTGTTGCTTCTTCATTGCACTTGCAAGCTACTTTGCCTCTATGTTTGGGAGTGGTAACTCTTCAAGATTTTATATTGAGCACACTATTTTTATTTTGTTAGAATATTGTTCTCTCCATGGTTTTATATCTATTTTTGTCATCTTATCCAAGGTTTTCTATAGAGGTGGAAACACTAAAATAGGGTTTTGACTAAGGAAAAATCCTATACAACCACCCAACCCATCTCTTTGGTCTTATGTGTGTAGATATAGGTGAAGGAATTTTTTAGAGAGAGTCTTCAATCTTGTTGGATGTCTTCGGTGATGTTCTAAACTCTTCCTTATCATTTTAATTTAAGTTCATTTAATATTTTGATTCCAGTTGCTCTATATTTGTTGTATGATCATCTTTTATATCTTTTCATGTATAAAACCCTATATAGAGTGTTATGAGTCTCCTTATGACAATTTTTTTTAATCCATATGAGACACTAGTGTGGCACATTGTCATTTGATAGCCACACATTAGTCCTTGGAAAGAAAGCTTGGTGGGTTGTCCAAGAAACTTCTATACTTTGTACTTTTGGTTTTTGAAGTCTAAAGGGTCTAGATCATTTTTTGTGCTTTATTAAAACAAATATTCAACTAATTAGTAGGTAAACTTGAAGGTCATAGTTACCTAAAGGCTTACCTAAGTGGAGGGTTGAAACTTGGATCCTCAAAGGATTTGACTATCCTTCATGATGGTTCACTTTTCATACTCTACAGTTTTAAGATGACAAGAATAGTGAGATATGCAAAAAAAATAATTAAAGATCCCATTATACCATTTGTGAGGCTAAATAATGAAGTTCCTGGAAATGGAAAATAAGATGATGTTATAAGTACACCAAGTTCTAACAACTCTATTCAATAAATACAATGTTCTCATTGTTATAGGAAAGGACATGGAAAAGAAAAGTGTTGGGATCTTCATCCTTGTAGTCTTTGTGGATTGAAGAATCATTCTGAAAAAAGTGTTGGAATAAAATGTGGAAGAAGGAATCTATGATAGACTATATGCAAATGAATTGTGGATGAATTGATGGATCCAATTCACAAAAAAGATAACATATATGTTTAAGAGATTGTAAAAGCATACATTTTTGTATGTAAAATATGATAGTAATCAAGAAAATTTATATGTTTGAGTAGAGCGCACCAAGGTGGGTGTTGCTAAGTGCGCCAAGTGGGTGTAGCTAATGAAGAATTAGAGAAAATCTAGAGGGTTTCTATTAAGGAAGAACCATAGAAATAAAGAAAATGATGAAGGGTACAAGATGTTTCACCAAGTTTTCTTGAGGACAAGATAATGTTTTAGGTCTGGGGAGAATGTTGGCAAGATATAGAGGGATGTGAGACATCTCATATGCCATTTGGATCATTTATAGACCTACACATTCATTATATACGCCTTAAATCATGCTAAAACACCTCTAATATGCCTAAATAAAATATAAAAGTAAAATATTATAGAGAAAAGGGTAAATTTGTGGGAATAAAATAATTAAGTGTTATGATAAAAGGATATGATGGAAAGACATTAAGAGGCTATATAAAGAAGGGAAAAGCGAGAGATAAGAGTGTGAAAGAGTGTGGAATCATGAAATATATAAGGGAGTAAGGAAGTATGGGATATATATATATATGGATGAAGCATGATGAATAAATTATAAGACATCCATATGACAATACAAAGTATATGAATATATTATGTAATGGATGCATATATTAATGTATATAATTTATTATAATTTGGTTTATACTTCTTACATATCTAAGCTCTATCTTTTTATTGCATCACATCAAGGTTGACTACATACAAGTATTAAACCTTAGACTTTGGTCAAGGTTTTTTTTGTCAACAATGAATATGCAAAGGGTTTATTAAACATAAGTCTCATAAAGTGGGTGACACCTACTTAAGTATAACCCTTGATTTCTTATTGGTAGTCTACTATTAAAATCTCACAACTCTTTTGAAGTGGTGTATCTCTTATTAACAAGAATACCCCTCTATTGAAATTATTGTTGGCTATTAATAAAAATTTTATGCATTTCCACAAACTTGGTTAGCCATCTCTTTTCTTCATATGTCTTATTAATAGATTTTATTTTTAAATTTGGAAATAAAAAAATTTAATATACGCTTGGAATCTACATTCAATGGTTTATATATAGAGATGTGCCTTTACCCTAGGAATGCACATTTGCATTGTATGTTGGAAAACATTGTAAACAATCTTTCCTCCTTTATAAGGTGTGCACCAATGAGTTGCAAATTTTTTTATTAAATTCATCTTGTCGGTCTCCTTGTTTAGGTGTGTTAGTTTGAGATTAGATTTTCACCTTAATTGAAAATAAGTAGTTGATTCTTTGATGAGTTGCACACCTATGCACTATACTTTGCTTCTTTGATAAGGTTCACACATATACACTATACTTTC
>VDFB02374802.1:0-22822 GCA_007258455.2 Sequoia sempervirens | reverse complement strand
CATCATATGCTTAGATAATTTCAAGTGACTCAATACATAGTTATTTTAATGCAAGTTTCCATTCATTCATACCATTTACCATTCTTCCTTGGTATATTTATGCATGAAAAATGTCGTAGCATATAGACATGTTTGATAATTCCAAATAGCTCGCTGCCTTCTTTCATAAAATGCTTTGGTGTGTTCAATAAAATGTAATGTAATCAACATTATCAATATGTTTCATAAAATGCATTGCTTAATTTTGTTCTATGTGTGATTGTGAATATGCAGCATTCAATGTCATGCCGAGGAAATGACCAAAGCCTCTAACACCAAAAGAATGTGTAGTAAAAAATGCAAGGAGAAGAGAATAAAAAATTGCAGCTCATGAAGCAAAAGAATTGCAGCCCATACAACCAGAAATTCACGTGCAATCTAAGAGAGATGTACAATTGGAAGAAAAAAGGGCACAAATGGAAAAAGTTCATGGAAGGACACAAATGGATCCCCAAGTTGGAGGCACATCATCAACCATAAGTGAATTTCAATGTACATCTCTAGTTGAAGACACACTAGCAACAACATGTGGTCTTCCAAGTACATCAGAAATCACATCTACAGTTGAAGACACGCCATCAACAACATTTTTTTTTAGAGTACATCAGAAAACACACCTTTTTTGAAGTAACTCCACAAACGAAATCTCAAGTTGGAGGTACAACATAATTTACATGTCAATCTCAAGGTATGCCATCAATTGTAGCTCTGATTGAAGGTACACAATCTATCCCCAATGTTGTTGGCATTCCTAATGTTGACACAAATTTACATTTGAGAACTCCTCCTAGAGTTTTGCATAGAAAACCAACATTTGTAATTGATATTGATTCCAATGTTTTGAAATGGATTCCTGATAAGATTTCAAAACGTACATGTCAAAGAGCTCGACAGAGGATATGGAGTTTTTTTTTTTAAGCTAAGTGAGGGTGGAAGATGCCAACTATTTGTTGAAATGATGAGGAAACTCAAATTTATTTCTTTCTGAAGGCTCTTGGGCTGAGATTTTTGAATGACTCAAGTGAAAATTCCATTGTAAAGAACTTGATGAGTGCATATGAGAGTGTGGGTTCTACCTCACACATGAAGGATAGTTGTGCCACAAGACATGTGATGGTAACAACACTATTAAGCAGTCAAACAAGGAACAAGGTGAGTCATACAAAGACAAGTAAGTCTTTGAAAATAAGTAGATCATCTCTAATGAGAGCCAAAGGAAGGAGTGAAAGATTGGAGGAACCAAATAACAATGAGTTATGGGCATTCTCAGGTAGAGTGCCACAGAAAGACAAAAGAATTTCTCAAGGCTTGAGATCTTTAATAGTAGATTATTGGAAGGATAACACAAGGATCTCTCCTATTCAAAGAGACGTTGTAAGAAGGATAATTGGTAGTAAAATCCATGAGCCACATCCAAAGCATTATTTGGATACCACTCAAACCTAATTTTTTGCTAATTTTGTACAAAAGTTTCTAGAAATTAAAATATGTCAAAGGTATTTTGAAATGCTAAATCATTTTTATGTCAAAATAAATCACACATGCACTACTTGTTGTTGTAGAGTACATATTGATTTTTCTAACCATTATGATGTTTATCGATATATATGTGTAGATATGCATACTGACAATGTTTTGTAGGAATGTAACATAAGGCCTCCACCCAAATCCTCAAGACAATTCTTATCTTCCATTTTATGTAAAAGAGAGGATGGTAAAAAATTTTACAAGTCATGTTTTGATGGCACATCTCATCATTGTGGTGGCATGCAATATTTTCCAATTTTCCAACACATGGCTAGTACACACACAATTGGAGACAAAATTGTCAAATTTGGCAAATACAAGACAATGGCCTATAGTCTAAAAGTTGGGAAAGAAGAAAAGAAGTGTGAATTGGTTAGTGATAAGATTGCAGTATATCAATTTATGGGAATTTTCTATGATCAGGTGGTCTATGAGTATGCAAGGCGTACACATAGAGCTCAGTGGTTTGACTCATATTTCAAGTTATGCAAGGACACATTTCCACTTCATAGCATCATTTTAGTTGTCGACTTTGTGGAGAACTACACACTACAGCCACAAAATGAGGTGCAATCACAGTACTACAACTCCACCCAAGTTGCTATATTTGTGCATATAGCTTTCATTCATGCAAATGATAGTACAGAGGATACAAGTAAAGTATTGAGGGAGTATGAATTTTACATCAGTGATGACTGCACACATTCTACCAAGTTTATGCAAGGTTGATTTCAAATGTTCTATGTTGATCTGGCTAGTAGCCTGGGCATATCATTCAGTTAACATATCATATGGTCAAATAACTGTACATATCAATTCAAGAATCACATAATGTTTTACTGGTTGAGTAGGATGCATAAGATCAGCGGTGTTCAACATATGTGGAACTTCTTAGAGGTCAAACATGGAAAGGGGTAGCATGTTGGAGTAGGTGCATGTATCAAAAGAGCCCTTGGACGAGAAGAGTTAAAGTACAAAGACAGTGTAAAGTTGATAGATGCAAGATCAATTGTTGAGTGGTGCAATCATGCAATGGGTCCAGGTAGTCAAGGTAATTCTTTAGTTCATAGATTTTTTCATTTAGTAGATGATACTAACATTGAAAAATATGAGGATTGTTGTACACTAACAAGATCAATCAAGCTACACTCTTTTAGAAGCTCTAATGTAGGTACATGGACTATCCATACACAAAATATGGCATGCTTTTGTTTTCCATGTACACTTCGAGCATGGAATGATTGCAAGTCAAAAGAGTGGATTGAAAAATGGTTTGTAAGAAATCTAACCCCACTTGACACTTATCAGCTCCCGACATCTCTACAAATCATGGAGATGCAATCATCCGTTGACTTTGATCATGTATCAGACCTTGTAGAAATAGGTAATATATCTTACTTTCAGGTTTTATTTTGATGTTCATTAAATACATCTAACAAGATGAACATATCAATGCAGGGCACGCATATGTGGTGATTGTAGATGAAGACAATGAAGAGGGTACAAATTATTACTTGTGTCATTGCATTGAGGCCAAAAAGAAATTGGAGGCCCCAATTATAGATGGAGAAAACATAGAATATCCTACAAGTTCATTGGTTGTTACTAGAACATGGCATAGAAGGTACCTAGTTAAGAATGTTGTAGTTTTGTTGTTTGAGGACTTTGACATGCATCAAAATATTCTTCACTACTTGAACTTTCTCATCGACATCAATGTTCATTTGATCAAATATAAGGGCAGACCTGTGAACAAGAACTTGTGGAAAGTGTGTGAGTCTGACCACAAGGCAATACTTGACACAATAAAGAGTAGAGAAAACTTGGATGGTTCCTTGGATTGATTGGTAAGTATGCACATTGATTTTGTAAATTCATGTTATTGATCATTGCATTATTTCAAGCTTTTGAGTTTGATTGTATAAGGGTTTGCAAAATTGCATTAATGTAGATATGCAAAATGATGGTTATATGTTGCTCTCTATTTGATGCAAACCTAGGAGGCCCAAACTCACTCAAAGTGTCAACTTTCCTTCAAGAGGCATCTAACAAGATTAAAAGTGCCTATTAGACCAATCCAAACAACTCCCAAAGTTTGAAAACAACCAGAAGTAGAATTTCCCACTTTCACCCTTGCAACCCTAATAGTAGTGCAAACCCAATTTTAGGCCCTTAACTCGAACACTTCCCAAAACACCTAAAAAACCAATGGATGATTCAGACACCCATTACAGAGTTACAAAACATATCTCAGGGTTAGACACAAATCCTTTGGACCAAACTCCTAAAACTCCCACTCCTACATTGTCCCAATTTGGCTAATTAGGCATAAATTACAAAGAAACCCACCTTTAGACTTATCATAGACAACTAAAACTTTGGGGAAACATTTACCATGCCCTCAAACCACTAAATCCACAATTAGTTTCCAGAGTTCACTCTTCTAACATAGAAAACTATGAAACCCTTGATTTTTAGACAAACCAAGAGGGTTTACTAAAAACCTACATTCCACGCCTCCTCAAATCTCAAAACCAACTCAAACACTCTTAAGAAACCCACATGCTTAATAATTAAAAAGAAATGACCTCCCATTCAGATTTTACCAAACCCTAGACTAAAACCTCAACTTTCATGCATTTTCCCACATAAACTCAATAAGGACAACAACCCAATCTACTTTATTTCTTTCTTTCAACATAAAACACTCTCCCTAACACCTAAACATTCTCCATGGGACCCAATACACTAATCACAGTGAGCACGATCGGTGTATGGGCCTTCAAAACATGATAAAAGCTACAATATGGAACAATGATACACCAAAGTTACCATTTACATCAATCATGGTCTTCTTAGACCTTATTAAGAGAAATTAAACTAAAGATGCCCCTAATAGCCTATTGATCACCCATCAACCTTCAAAGAATCAAATTTCTTGTGAGTAAGGTGTAGGTGCTCCTACACCACTATTTGGTGCAGAGGCACCAAGAATCGGTGGTTGTCATTAGGGTGATGAAGTCTTGTTTTGGTTTGGATAAGGTCATATAGACCATTTATTGATGTAATAAGTCTATTTTTAGTGGTTATTAGTGAGTTAGAAGGTTTTAGTTGCAAATTTTCTAAATTAGTGCAAAGTGTCATTTTTCAAATTTTGAAGTGCAAGAAATGCATAGTAGGGAAGTTGAATGGTCAAGGAAGGCCAAACATAACTTGTGGCATTGGTTTTCAATAAATTCTTGATTAAGGGAGTTGAATATATGTATGTGAATCTTAAATGAAGGAGTGTGTGGAGAAGAGTGGAAGATTTTGTACAAGCATTGATCAATAAAGCTTTGTTTTCTTTGTAAATTTGAGTTTGTTTTTCTCTTTTTTAGTGTTGTAGTAAATTACATGACCCTGTACTGAAGGGAATTGAATAAAGGAGTTTTTATTTGGGTAGATGGATGTGTTAGCCACATTTTTTTTTATGGCATTGAAATCTATCTTGTTTTGATCTCTTAGGGTCGATTTTACTGTAGGTGGGTCTGGAAGTCTAAATTTCAAATTTTGAGGTCATCAAGTGATTTAATGGATCATTCCACCTAATGTATATATTGTAGCTTAGTTAAATGAGTCCATTAGGTGGGGAATAGGTTAGAAGATTATTTTTGGAGCAGCGGAGATTGTTTTGGAGTGATGGCATGTAGCCTTGGGCATGAAAATGTGTGATTTTGAGTGAATTTGAGTGGTTTTAGAGTGTGAAAGGATGAAATCCTTTGGGGAAGTCATTTTTGAGAGTCTTTTGAGCATCTACAAACATTGTATGGTATGTATTGGGTGTTGTATGTGAGAGTTAATTGTGGGAAGAGTGATTTTCAATAAGGCTCCTTGGAAAACCTAGGTTTGGTGGCTTAAGAGTGAGGGTTTGGTGGATTGGTAGCTTAGTGAGTGGTTGAAGCTTTGAAAATTGTGAAATATTAAGGTTGGTGACCTATTTAATGAATTTCCATGGTATTTGAATTGATTGCAAGAGTTTGGGAAGGTGTCTCTTTGGAAAAGAGGCCTAATTGGCCTAGTTTCCCCTACAGTACTGTGAGATTTTGGAGAATACATTAAAAAACCCATCTCCATGCCTCATGTGACCTTATGAAAACTTCAAACACCCTTTTTTAAGCCTTCACATGCTTAATAATCCTTAATTTTATGTTTCCCCCAAACTTCACCCACTTTTAGTCTCTAAAACCTCAATTTTCCATTAAAAAATGTGCTTCTCTCAACTAGGGCTTCATGCCCAAACATACACATGACCTCCTTGTTGGAATATGGCTCAAGAGATTATTGGTATGGCTTCTAGTGTTGTCATTAATGGAAACTAAAGTCACAATTGTGGTCCACATATCTGAACCTGGTCATACCGGCAGCTAAAGTCAAGTACAGTGTATTACCAGTAGAGAACATGATGAACAAGGTATTTGATTAGTATGTCAATTTGCATGCTTCACTGGATCATTATCTTGTGTTGTGGATCCCCAGGATAGATTTTTAAGAATGTATGGTACCTTATTGGTAAGTTTTGTGATGTTGCATTAATCCGTGTATGAGTAACGAGATCTGATAGAATGATTTTTTGTCTATTTGTTCATTATGACTGACCTAATCAATGAAGCATGTTGCGAATGTATAAGGGATGATAGTTTAATTTTTTCTATGTTTGATAATTTTCTTTTGGATCCTAGATATGGTTTGGCTAATGTGTGTGGGCACACATCAAAAATTATATTTTTTGTGAAGCCGACATATAGTGTTTGAATTTTTTCTAGCAAATATTTATGCGAGTTCAGGAAATTAATTTTGTGTGCAAGAGATATATGAGAGCAGTTGTAGGGTAGATAAGTTGGGTATGCAAATATCAAAAGATCAGCTATGAGAGTTTTGCTGGTACAGAAGACAATTTGGTGACAGAGCAGAAGTGAAGTGTAGAATCTAACAGAAGGTTCATAACTTGATTTATGAGCTTCACTGAAACTGAAACGAGGCATTTGTAGATGTTATCTTCTCAGTTCAAATATTTTTTGTAATCTCTAACATTTTGTAAGGAAATGAACCTTCCTTATTTTGAGCAGTGAGCTCTAGGTAGTGTGCCTGAATGCATATGCATTCCCTTTACTTCATACTTTTAACAAAGTATATAAATTATGGATTAATCTCCACTGTGGTTTTTCCCCTAGCAGGGTTTCCACATAAAAATATTTGTATTATGGTCCTTTGATTATCTTTTTCATGTGCTTGCATCTTTATTTTTGTTTGTGTTGTTAATGGCTTTAGATCTGTATTTAAAGTTTAAATTTATGGAGCACTGATTCACCCCCCCTCTCAGTGTTCCTTGAGTCCAAAAATTGGTATCAGAGTAGGTTCCTCTTTGGAAGCTTGACATCTTGAGGTGGATATTGAAGTACAATGGAATCTAGTTTTCTTCAACAACAGCTTATGGTAGCACTTGATGATCTTGATCAGTCCAAAGAAAAAGTCTTGGAGTTAAAAGAAAATATTGTGGATGCTGAAAAATTCATTCAATCATTGAAGGATAAAATCAATGATTCAAGAGAAAAGAGGAAGGAACTATGTGATCAGCTGAAATAGAAAGAAAATAAAAGCTTAGAAGATGTTCACCTGAATCAAACCCTAAAATAAATAACTGAAGAATGTGAAAAGCTTGCTAGGGACAATGCTACTTTAAAGCTTGAGATGGAATCTATGGCGATGAAGCTAACTAAGGAGATTGAAGAAAGAAAGAAGAATGAGGAGAATATGGCTTAGTCCTTGAAAGAGAAATCTAAAGAATGCAATAGAGTTAATATTTGATTCATTCAGCTCGAGATTGAACTACAACAATCTAGAAGTAATGAACAAGAGCTTGAAAGATAGATAGTTATTCTCAGAAATGAACTCTCTATTGCAAATGAATACAAGGAGAAGTTTAGGATTAGTTATGCTAAGCTTGATAGGATGACTAACGGATAGAAGGATGCAAATGATAAGTGAGGTCTTGGATATGAGAAGGAAGAAAGCTTCGGATCTGAACACAGGGATCCTAGAAAAAGAAATTAGATGAACAAAGGTAGAAGGTATCCGGTAAGACAACCCAATGCTCATAATTTTAATGGTTACTACTTTGCTTGTAGTAAATTTGGTAATATTGCTTCTAAGTGTAGAAGAAAAGTAAATTCAACCAGTTCATCATCTCTTGGTTAGTTTTTTAGTTGTAATAAGTTTGGTCATAAGTCAATTGAATGTAGAAGTATGGTTGTCAGTATAGAGAGTGTAAAATGCTACACCTATGGAAGATTTGGACATGTTGTTAACCAATGTAGATCAAGGGGGAAATAAATGGAATGAATGGCCTAGACAAAGAAATCTAGTCTGTTACAATTGCAAAAGATTTGGTCACATTGGAAGATTCTGTAGGAATAGGAACATGGATAGAAGAGGTTTGGTATATCAAGAAATAAATTCATAGAAAAATGACAAAGGAAAAGGAAGAGTGAATGTGGAAGAATTAAGAGATCAAATGAAGAAAACATGGATAAAGAAGAGTGAATTTTATAAGAACATACCGGAAGCTGCCTCCGGTAATCCCTCTGGTAATTCCTCCAAAAATTGATCTCAGGCCATCATCCTAGGGGGAGTCTTTCAAGTAAAATCATTTGCCCCCTTGTCAATAGTTAGCACCAAAATATAGGAAGTTGTAAGTAGTTGTGACATCAGCCAACAAATGTATCCATGATCACTTGTTCTATAAGTTGAGATCTTGAAGGATTGCATACAAATTCTTCTCTTGTTGTCTACGAGAGCAGTGTAACTGAAACTCCTAGGGAATAACATTTATTGCAACAAAAGTTAGGTGCACAAAGCTATAAAAAGGATACTTGAAACCCCTATTTGTCACTTTGCATTAAAAAAGAATAGTGAAAGAGCTTCTGGAGAAAAAATTTGAAGGAGTCAAGTTGATTCGGTGGCAAATTCATCAGGTATTCCATTTGCTTGTAGAATTTCTAAATTTGTGCTTAGTAGAAAAACCATGTTCGATATGGAAAATGAAGCAAATCAAGGGAATTGTGAGTTTGGATGAATATAGTAGTAGGAAGATCAGGGATGTAAGAGATATGTTTCCTGCCATAGAATGATAATGTTGTATGGAAGGAGAGTGAATCGGTTTGTCAGAATTTTTTTAAGCATTTCAATACTTTGGAAAATTGTGAGCAAGTTTATGCAAATTTCTTTACAGAGTTAGGAAAATTTAGAGAAGTTGGCATTTCTCTTTTGGTAAGAACAATTGAAGTTGGATCATCTTCTGGTAAGACACAGATGAAGCAGAAAAGAGCAATAGAGTTGACGGATGATACTCCTCCAATACTCAAGTCTCCTAAAACTAGAGGAAAAGGAAATGAATAGATAATTGTGGACATACTTGATGAAGACCCTGATGAATACACCCCAAGAGATGAATTGGAATCAGTTGAACTGGATGAAACAATGGCTGAAGGAAATGAAGAAGAAGGAACTTTATTCAAAACAAAGATATTGCAAATAGTTCAAGAGAAAGATGGAATGCAAAAGATTGTTGGCATGTGGTTAGACTGACCCTCATATGAGTAGGATCTGATTGAGAGTACTTTGGGCAGATACTTTGTGTAGAATAACATTGAATTGGAAGGTTTGTAGAATGTATTCTCTAAAGAGTTGATTGAGTGTATTAAGGAAATTGTGGCCTCTAACTCTTAGGATAAGAAAGAGAAGGAAATAATCCTACACTTGAAGGATTAGTTCAGGCTATCCCTTACAAAATTGAAAGAGAAAATGAATGTGTTGAGATAGTGCATCAATTCAACTAATGACATCTACAATTATTGTCTATGTTGGCCTCATGTTGTTGGAAAATAAAAAGTCAAGCTAGAGAAAATTGAAACTGAATTGAATAAAATTGGTCAGAACTACAATATGGTTCAAGACCAGGATGGAGCAGTAAAGAGAAAAATGTATGAGTTGCAAGTTGAGCACACAAAGATTCACTTTGCGAGAAACAATCTTATGGACACCTTTTAGAAAGTAAAGGATCAAATTAAATGCATATTGGAGAAGCTGATTGAAGTCCTGAGGAAAGGAGAGAAGTTGGAAGAAGCAATTACAATTCTAGAATCCCTCATTCAAATCATTAACCAAACATCATAAAATAGCAATTTGATAATAATTATTGGGATTTTTGTAGATGCTTGGAAGAAATTCCTTCCAGAGATGACAAATAAATATAAAATAATTTTCTAATTTGTGCAACAGTCGTAGTTTTCCAAATTTTGATCAAATTTCTATTTAGCAAAGGGAGAGAGAGAGAGAGTAGTAAAATTTTGTTTTAGCAAATAAAAAGGAAGAAGTGTAGTAAGAATACTAGAAAAAGGGGAGAAAAATTACTAAAGTTTTTTCATTGATGTCAAAAGGGGAGAGAATGCAATGAAAAATGCCTGCATCCTAAGGGGGAGCAGTGTTTTGTTGTGTTTTAAAATTTTGGAGTTTGGCAGCATACTTCTAGTTTTGACACTTAGTAATTTTTCACTAAGTGTTGCCATCAATTCCAAAGGGGGAGATTGTTGGCATGTGGCTTAGGGAGATTATTGATATGGCTTCTAGTGTTGTCATTGATTGCAACCGAATTCACTATTATGGTCCGCAGATCCGAACCTGGTCATACCGACAGCTAAAGTTAAGTACAGTGTATTAGTGGCAGAGAACATGATGAATAGGGTATCCAGTTAGTATGTCAATCTGTATGCTTCATCAGATCATCATCTTGTGTTGTGGATTCCTAGGATATGTTTTTAAGTGTGTACATGGTACCTTATTGGTAAGTTTTGTGATGTTGCATTAATCCGTGTACGAGTAAAGAGATCTAGAAGAATTATTTTTTGTCTGTTTGTTCATTATGGCCGACATAATCCATGAAGCATGTTGCAGATGTATAAGGGATGGTTGTTTAATTGTTTCTATGTTTGATAATTTTGTTTTGGGTCCTATCTATGGTTTGGCCAACATGTATCGGTACGCATCAAAAATTATTTATGATTTGAAGCCGACATGTAGAGAATATTATATTTTGTGTGAAGCCAACATATAGTGTTTGAATTCTTGCTAGCGGATATTTATGCGAGTTCAAGAAATTCATTTTGTGTGCTTGAGATATATGAGAGTAGTTGTAGGGCAAAGAAGTTGGGTATGTGAATATTAGAAGATCAGTTGTGAGAATGAATTTTGCTAGTATAGAAGAGGATTTGGTGATAGAGCAGAAGCAAAGTGCAGTCTGATAGAAGATTCAGAACTTGATTTATCAGCTTCACCAGAACTAAACCCAGGCATTTGTAGATTCTATCTTCTCAGTTCAAAATTTTGTTGTAATCTCTAAAATTTTGTAAGGTAGTTATCCTTCCTTGTTTTGAACAGTGAGCTCCAGGCAGTGTGCCTAAATGCATGTGCATTCCCTTTTCTTCATACTTTTAATAGAGTATATAAATTGTGGATTAATCTCCACCACGGTTTTTCCCTTGCTGGGTTCCCATGTAAAAATATTGGTGTTATGTTGCTTTGTTATCTTATTCATGTGCTCTAGCATCTTTATTTGTTTAGGTGTTGTTATTTATGGCTTAAGATCCAAATTTAAAGTTTAAATTTGTGGGAATTGATTCCCCCTCTTAGTGTTCCTTGATTCCAACACTCCCCCAGTCCTTGAAAACCTTCAAACACATCAAACCCACTAAATCTCACTAAAACCAACTAGTTCTATCCTTCTTCAAAACAAATTCTTCAATCTTCTACTTCAACCCATGCCTTTTAGGCCTAAATTCATGCATTATATACTTGCTTGTCATTTGAATTGTCATTAATGAAATTATATATTAACTTATATGTTTATCTTATTTTCCTCTTATAGGAGTAGGTGTTGGAACACTTAAAGGAGTAGGTGTTGAAACACCTCAGGGAGGAGGTGTCGAAACACCTGAAGGAGATAAAGAAAAAGAGATGCCTAAAGAGGTATGTGTTTATTTTTATTTTGTGTTTGGTAAATATGTTCCTATTACTGACAATTGTATGCTAACTTGTATCAATTTGATGTTTTTGTGTTCACCTATATAGATTGACATTGCAAAAGTTGGTATGATTGGTTCTTTGAGAGGGGCATATTCTAGGACTCATGACGGTTTGAAGAGATGTATATATATGAGGTAATCAAGATTTCAATTTTAGAGTTCAATTATAATTCAATGTATATTGATTTTGATGTTAATTATTCAATTTTAAATTATATAATATAACTAATCTCAATTGTGGTTTGAATTTTTCTTGTGCAGTTACCTTCAGAGCCAAGAGCCAAAGAGTGCTTCAAAGAGGCTCCATTTTGATGATCCACCAGTAGTTTAGGATGAGATAGACATTTTGGCATGTATATTATGAATAGATATCGAGATGGCATATGCCACACTTTGTAAAACTTTGTTTGAGTTGGCGTTGATGCCATTTTTGTATATGGACATACACTTGATTATTAGATAATTTGATATATAGAAGTTGAGAATCGAAATAATTTGTTCATCATGTGCATGTTTAAATTGTTCAAAAATTTAATCTTCAACAATGGTTAAATATCAATGTACAATATCATAAAAAATAATGGTTATATTATATAGTTGACAATAAAAAATAATGAATAATGGTTAAATTATATCATATATTGCTTAGTTATATTATGGTTAAATTATATAGTTTAAACAACTTTGAAGACAAGAACAATGGTAAAGTTTAACATTTTAAATTTTAAAGTTTAAATACATAAATGTCATTGTCTCACACTACATATTTCATATTGCATTATCATTACATATTGAAATTCAAAAATATCATAGTTTTATGTTGATAAACATGCCAAAGTGATCACAGTAGGGTGGCAAACTCTCAACAAACCAACTACCCTTTAATCTTCCTTCCAGACACAAAAAACCATTGGACAATCATGAGCAGGGCATATAAGCACTAAATCAACAATCATCTTCCAATGAAACACTCACCAACACTCCAAAACTCAAAACCCTCACTTTTGACAAGTTTCAAAGGGGGTTTAGTGAAAACCTCACCTCCAAACCTCTCTTCACTATTTCAATTCCTCCAACACCTTCAAATATGTCTTCCCTTGCTTAATCAACTCTTACAAAGTGTTTCCCCAAGTGTTTTCCATCACTACCTACTCTTAACCTCCAAACTCCACTCAAAACACACATTATTGACAACTAGGCATCATGCCCAAACCCCCAAATGGCCACCCCTGCTCCTAAAATCATGCACACATTCCCCCTACACCTAATTATGCCATTCTACTGAGTTACAGTAGAATACAATGCATGGAAAAGACATTTAGTGGAAATTTCCACGCTGCCCCTATGGAAAAAGCATGAATTTAGGCCTCAAAAGCATAGCTTGAAGTAGCATATTAAATAAATAGTTTGGAAGAAGGTTAGGACATGGTTGTTTTAGTGTTATCAAGTGGATTTTGATGTGATAGAAGGTCTACAAAGGCATGGTTGGTCATTTGGATGTTTGGGCTTGAAGCCCTAGTTGAACAAAGAGTGAAAATGGGTGAAATTGGGAGGTTTTAAGAAGGAAATGTGTGAGAAATTTTGGGGAAACATAATTTTAAGGTGAATTAAATTTTTGTAGGGTGAAATAAGAGTGTTTGAAAATATTTTGAGGTTGAATGAGGTCTGGAGATAGGTTTTTTAATAAACACCTGCTTATTTGGTGAAAAATGAGGGTTTCATGAAAGAGGGTCTTAGAAAGTGAGTTTTGAATTAGTGGTTGAAGAATTTGTGGTTTTGGAGGTAGTTTAAGGACTTCCCAATGGTATTTTTTAGTGGGCAGTAAGATTGAAGGAGAGTTGTTTTGTTAAAGTGGGCTAATTAGAGCCCCTTTTCGAGCATTCAAGGTCAGTTTGATGGTATTGTTCCATTTAAGTAAGTACATTTGATTGAGTTTGGATAGTTGTGGACCTACCTTTCATTGCATCATAAAGGACCTTATTCATGACCAAAAACATTAAGACACCCTAAGCACTAACTAGTGCAGAGGCACCAAGAGCATTTGATGCAAATGTTGAAAATTGAGGTCTTTTGGTTGTTTAGGGGTATTTGAGTCTTTTTGTTCAAAAAATAAGGTCATTTGGACCATTTTATGATGTAAGGAGCCCTTTTATAGGTCTTTAGGTGATTGGAAGGTCTAAGTTACAAAATATTGTAAAAATTGCAAAATTGTGTAAAAGTTGTCAAAATTGCAACTTATTGTCAAATGGTGGAAATTCAAGAGTCATATTGTTGTATTTTATGGGGAAATTAGTCAGAATTTTTTTATTCATGTTTAGGCATGGTCCTCTTTTGCACCCAAACATGCTGAATCGCTTTGAGGTACGTTCAACCAATTGAATCCCTGAAGAGTCTGAAGTGAAAAATGGCTGCAAACTTCAGCATGACGTTACTCAGACATCGTGATGCTTAGAAACTTCTTGTATAATCCAATGGGATCATGTTGTGCCCCTCTACATTAACCTCTCTCATTTTTTTCTATCTCAGAGGCATTTTCATGTGGCGGCAAGATTTTACTTGGGGAAAATTTTGTCAAATGCAAGTAGTGCAAAGTTGCAAAGTGGTGAAAATTTTGTTCTACAACTCGCGTAACCAAAATAACTATTCCAATGCATCTCAATGGGTACATTTACACTAGGTATAGTCTTCTTTCACACCCAAATGCGCCTAATCGCTCTGAGCTACCTTCAACCAACTGAATCCTTTAAGAGTATGAAGTGCAAAATGGCTGCAAACTTCAGCATAATGTTACTCAGACACCATGATGCTTATAAAATTCTCATCTAAGCCTATGAGATTATGTTATTCTCCTTAACAATAACCTCTCTCAGTTTTTTCTATTCTAGAGGTGTTTTCCTATGGTGGCAAAATTTTGCTTGCGAAAAAAGTTGTCAAATGCAAGTAGTACAAAGTTGCAAAGTGGTTTCACTTTTGTTCTACAACTCATGTGACCAAAATAACTATTCCAACACATTTGATTGGGTACTTTTACGCTAGGCATGGTCCCCTTCACACCCATATGCATCGAATCGCTCTAAGCTACATTCAACCAGTTGAATCCCTTAAGAGTCCAAAGTTCGAAATGGCTGAAAAATTCATCATGATGTTACTTGGACACGATGATGCTTAGAAACTTATTTTCTAAGCCTATGGGATTGTATTGTGCCCCTCTACAATAACCTCTCTCATTATTCGCTATCTCGGAGGTGTTTTCCTGTGGCGGTGAGATTTCGCTTGGGAAAAAATTTGTCAAATACAAGTAGTGCAAAGTTGAAAAGTGGTGCAACTTTTGTTCTACAACTTGTGTGACTAAAATAAATATTACAATGTGTCTGAGTGGGTGAATTTATGTTAGGCATGGTCCTCTTTCACACCAAAACACCTTGAATCGCTCTGAGCTACATTCAACCAGCTGAATCTCTTAAGAGTTTGACGTGCAAAATCGCTGCAAACTTCAACATAACATTACTCGGACACTATGACACTTAGAAAATTTCCATCTAAGTCTATGGGATTATTTTTTTCCCCTCTACAATAACCTTTCTTAGTTATCGCTATCTCGGAGTTGTTTTCCTATGGCAGCGAGATTTCACTTGGAGAAAAAGTTATCAAATGCAAGTAGTGCAAAGTTGCAAAGTGGTGCAACTTTCATTTTGCAACTCGTGTGATCAAACTAAATGTTCCAATGCATCTAAGTGGGTATTTTTATACTAGGTATGGTACTCTTTCACACCCAAATGCGTCGGTACGTTTAACTAGCTGAATCCCTTAAGAGTGTAAAGTCTAAAATAGCTGCAAACTTCAGCATTATGTTACTTAGACACTGTGATGATTAGAAACTTCTCATCTAAGCCTATGGGATCGTGTTGTACCCCTCTACAATAACATATTTCAGTTTTTACTATCTTAGAGGTGTTTTCCTATGGCAGCGATATTTTAATTGGGAAAAAAATTGTCAAATACAAGTAGTGCAAAGTTGCAAAGTGGTACAAGTTTCGTTTTGCAACTTGTGTAACCAAAATAACTATTCCAATGCATTTGAATGGGTATTTTTTGGCTAAGAATGGTCCTCTTTTGGACCCAAATTCTCTGAATCGCTCCGAGCTATGTTTAACCAGTTGAATCCCTTAAGAGTCCAAAGTGCAAAATGGCTACAAAATTCAGCATTACATTACTCAGACATCATGATGCTTAGAAACTTTTTTTTTGAGCCTACAAGATCATGTTGTGCCCCTCTATAATAATGTTTCTCATTTTTCACTATCTTAGATGCATTTTCCTGTGGCGACGAGATTTTGGTTGGGAAAAAAGTTGTCAAATGCAAGTAGTGCAAAGTTGCAAAGTGGTGCAGCTTTTGTTGTGCAACTCGTATGACCAAAATAAATGTTCCAATGTGTTTGAGTGGGTACATTTACACTAGGCACAGTCCTCTTTCACACCCAAATGCACCGAATCACTCTGAGCTATGTTCAACCGGTTGAATCCCTCAAGAGTCTGAAGTGCAAAATGGCTACAAACTTCAGCATGACATTACTCGAACACCGTGATACTTAGAAACTTCTCGTCTGAGCCTATGGGATCCTGTTATGCCCCTCTATAATAAACTCTCTCAGTTTTTTCTATCTTAGAGGTATTTTCCTATGGCGGAAAGATTTTGTTTGCGAAAAAAGTTGTCAAATGCAAGTAGTGGAAAGTTGCAAAGTGGTGCAACTTTTATTCTACAATTCGTATGACCAAACTAACTATTCCAACACATCCAAGTTGGTATTTTTACGCTAGGCATGGTCCTCTTTGACACTGATACATGTTGAATCACTCCAAGCTACATTCAACCGATTGAATCCCTTAAGAGTTTGAACTGCAAAATGACTGCAAACTTTAGCATGATGCTACTCGGACATTGTGACACTTAAAAACTTCTTGTCTAAGCCTATTGGATCATTTTGTGCCTCTCTACAATAAGAATGTCTAAGTTAAGCACAAGTCCACCCAATCTTGGCAAGGCACAAGCAAAGTCCTCCATGCCCATGGTCAAGGAAAATGTCCAAGATGATGCAAAGTCTTCTTGGGAAAGAAAAGCCATGTCCAAACTGTTGTCAAATCCACCCTTGGCTTGAATAATGCTTGTCTAAGAAAAAGGTAAAGTCTGCCCAACTCAAAGTGTACATGGAAAAAACAACGTAAATTCAGCCCAGCTCAAAGCATACATGGCAAAGACAACTTAAAGTCCACCCCAAGCTTAAAGTAGATGGCAAACATATCTTGAAGTCTGCCTTAGGCCAAGATCAAAGGGGACATCCAACATGCTAAGATGGTGCCTCATCATCTTCCAACCAATCAAATTGTTCCAAGCTAGCATGTCTAGGTTCAATGAATCTAACACTTCATAATGCAACAAATTTTTATTGGACAAGTGTTCCCAAATGTAATTTTCTCATTGGTCAAGAGGTAGTTAGTTGTGACAAACCCTAATTAGGGTTTTATTTTGTAATCTCAATCATTGATTCAAAATCAATCTTGTCCATTGAATTGTATTTGAGGAGCTTATAAATTGAGTTCACCCCTCATTTGTAAAACATGGGAGCATCCATCGCATACTACCGGTTCACTACCTTGTCTATGCTTTCGCTTACTATTATGCTTTGATAGATTTTTTCCAAGCATCCATCATTTGTCTGAAAGAACTAGTTGTAGGCTCTTAGCCATAGTAGCAAGATAGTGAATTGTTTGACAAAATTCTTTGGTAGACATGTATGAAAAATGTGGTAGCATAGACAAGGTAGTAAACTATTTGAAAAAATGCCTCAAAGAAATGTGGTCTCATGGTGATGGAATGCCATGAAAATCTAGCGAATTTGCTTGTCATGGCATTCCATCGCCATGAGACCTCATTTCTTTGAGGCATTTTTTCAAATAGTTTGCTACCTTTTCTATGCTATTGCTTACTATTATGCTTTGATGTATTTTTTCCAAACATCCATATATAGCTTGTTTGAAAGCACATATTTTAGACATTTAGCCATTGTAGCAAGGTAGTGAATTGATTGATAAAATGCTTTGGTAGACATGTATGAAAAATGTGGTAGCATAGACAAGGTAGTGAATTTTTTGAAAAAATATCCTCAAAGAAATGTGTTCTCTTGGTGATGGAATGCCATGACAAGAACATTGAGACCACATTTCTTTGAGGCATTTTTTTGAACAATTCACTGCCTTGTTGGTGCAGGAGCACCAAGCCTCCTAATATGGTACTGAATGGTCATGGATGGAATTGCAGTTAAGATATGAGAGTTTGAGTTTATTTTTGTTTCAATAAGGTCTACTTAGACCATTCTACTATTTCCAAAATGATTTGGAGTTTTCATTTGATAATTTGGTCATAACTTGTAATCATGTTAAAATTTGTCAAGATGGTCAAATGTTCTCAAGGTAAGTAGAATACAAATTCATTTAAGAGGGTCTAGGGGATTAGGAAATAATAAAGATTCAGGAGGAAAATGTCAAATTTGTAAGTTGCATAAATGCAACAAATTTGAAAACCAACGACTACCTCCTTTGAAAAGTTGTTACTTGGTAGTTATAGACATTGGGAGAAGTTGAATTTGAGTGTAATCATTATAAAATCCTCAAAAATGGCTCGTGCAAGGTTGTTGAAGGTATTTTAAAAATTGTACACATTTTGTTTTCATGAAATACAATGTTCTCAACAACTTTTTTCCTATTTTTCTAAACTTTGAAGGCTTGGTATGGACCCGTATAGCCTGCCTTTTCTCTAAAAATTATTATATGTTGTAGGTACATGTGTTGGATCTCTAATGATTCATATTTGAGGTCTTAATTGTGCAAAATTGAGGTAAAAATCTTTATTTTTCTGCAACTACTCATTTACCTTGTTTTGGGGTTTTTGAAAGGGAACAAAATGGGTTTCTAAGCCTTCCACCCACTATATAGTCCTGTAACTCAGTGGATAGGCTTAGATAGGTGAAATAAACATGTATGCATCTTTTTTTGTGTAGGGAAGGCATATTTCTTGATTTGGGTGAGTCCCTAGGGTTGCTTCCATTGGAAAATGCATGAATTTAATGGGTACAAACCTGAATCTGATGATGGGGTGTTAGGACAAGTTATCTTATGAAATTTTAAACTTTTGAGGGTGAATTCAAGGGTGTTTGACCAGGTGGAAAGTTTGGGAAGGGCCTGGAGGTGTCTTTTTCAATAAACCCTCATCAAAAGTGCATAAAACAAGGTTTTTTGGTTTGGTGTGAAGGTGGTCATACAAATGAGATCTAATGGGGGGTTTTGGGGTTTGAAAACCTTAAAATTTCTTCCCTAAAGTCTCAGGGTGTTTTCACAAGTTTAAGAGGGGGGTCCTTTGTAAAATTGACCTATTTAGAGGCCTAAAATGGTGAGAAAGCCAGTTTTCTCAAATTTGTTCCCAAGAAGTCATATGGGGGGCTAAGATATCTTTTGTAACTTTGTAATGGGTTTCTGAATCATCCTTTTTTTTCAAGTGTTTTGGGAAGTTTCATAGTTTAAGTGCCTAAAAACGGGTTTGCAATACTATTAGGTTTGCAAGGGTGAAAGTGTGAAATCCTACCTCTGATTGATTTCAAACTTTGGGAGTTATTTGGATTGGTCCAATAGATCCTTTTAATCTTGTTATTAGTTATGCAATGTGAATTAATGATTTGACTTTGAAATTTGTGCAATAAAATGTAGTCAATGATATGAATATAAACTACAAAAAAATAATTTTTACAATTCATTATTAAAATATTTATTTTATTTGCTCTCTATATCTCTATATGATATGGAAATACCTTTCAATTTCAAAATAAATAGATTTTATCTCTTGTTCTACAATTTTTTACATTTTTTTTAAATATGATTTTTTCTTGACTTTTTAAAAAATTGATACTTTTGGTTTGTCAAAATTTTCCCCAAAATATTTTTGCTGCTATGCATTGGAAGCATGAAGCATACACATGAATACACACATTATATGTGAAGTATACATGTGAATAAGTGAAGCATACATGCGAATAAGTGAGGCACAAGTAATTGAAGTATTCCAAAGTATACAAACCACTAGGAATGTAGCTTATTTACACAATACGCTTTAGATGGAGCTTATTGAGCAATTGACGGTAATTAATTAAGCATCAGATGTAAACAAAATCCATGCCTAAAAAATTCAAGCATACGATTTACACAATATGTATGATAACATCATTCAAGAATGGTAGTAGCAAAATAAGATTTTTTTTAATCAAAAGGCCATAAGGTATACAATGATATATATTCATAAAATTATATACAATATATCCAAAAAATCCATACAGGCTTAGTACAAAGGAGCCATATTATGGACATAAAATTCCATGTATATATCAATAGTACAAATCATATGTTCCAAAATGCCACATAGGCATACAACAAATGATCCTAATACAATCATTTCCCTCTAGGCGAAGGAAATAGATTTTGTGCTACCTTAAAAATTTAGCTAGATGGAGTGACTGTTGGTTCTCTGGTCTTTTGAACACACTTGCTAGTCTTCCTCTCTTCACTCTAGACATTCAAATGATACAATAAAATGTAAAGATTTTAATACACAGAAAATGAATTATGGAATGACATATAACAAAATATAATCACTTACCGTACACAGATAGTTATCATTCACATTTACATCATTACCACATGCACAATCTGGAGTGACAACCACCTATAGCAACCATCAAGATAGAAATTAAGCTACACAAAAGTATCGTGAAAATTTTCTATAATAAACCATAAAAGAGCAAATATAATTTCAAATCAACTAATCTGTTGGATACCTCTCTCAATGGATCAGAATTGGCTATTGTTGTAGCAACTTCGTGCTCCATCGTGCCACCAACATCACTAGGGTTGTTTGATGGCAACATCTACAAATGGTAAATGAAAGAGTAAATGGTAGGGTGAACTATTAAATGTTAATGGGATGGGATTAGGAAGGAATAAAGGAACAAAAAGTGAATTAGGAGAAGATAATGTGACACAATCAAGGAATACAAATGCAATGGTTGTGTTTCTCATCATTTTTTTAGATTTGTATATGCAAAATTATGAAAACTAGCTAGCATTGTTTTACAACACCATTATTGAATAAAGGTTACCTGAGTGTAAGTTGTTTGAGGAAATGAATCGCGAGGTGTGGAAGTCGAAGTTCCACAAGGAAACTATTTGAAATCCAAAGCATGTTATGAGACAAACATTCAAATATAATATTCAACTGTTCAAATGCAATAATAATATCTTTAATACTAGTTGCATACCTATGGACTCAATGTCAAGAATGAATAAGGATCTTTAGGAATGGGGCGCATCTCATGAACACTCCAACCTTGAAATTTCACCATATCAAAATTCTACTAATTTACTTATTCTTAAATTTCAAAATATAATTTAATAAACAACATTAAATGAACTTTTTGAATTTTACCTGAGTGTCAATTCCTAATGTATCATTTAGCAAATAATATGTGAAAGTCATCGCCTCTACAACTTGTGTAGGTTGTGTAGTTGCATCCTGAGCACTCTGATAATCATACATGCAAACTACCCCACAAGCGCCACAATGGTGGGGTGGAGCTTGGGGCCTACATGTCTCCTCCACACCAGGCTCTACTAGAGGCCTCACACATTGTAAAATGGTCTAGGTGAGTGAGTCAATCGACTATAGTATGTCCACCTCTACACTATCCTTAACAATGGAAGGAACGACGACATGCTCCACCATGGGTCTGGCCAAGGGTCTCGGTGCCAACTATGGATTACATCATGCAGTAGGTCTATCATGTCTGGAGCCCCCACCTCTACCCTAAAAGTCTAAGATGTCAAAATAATTTAGCATCTTATCGAGGATAAACTCATAATAGAGTTTCCTCAAAAAGTATTGCAGTACCTCATGGTTATTGCATGGAGGTTGGTCAAATACCATCTACCTCTGCTCCCAAATTTTTCTTTTAATTAACTCATGGTGGCACCAATGGATGGGGAACCTCTTGCATGTATGATACAAAGATGTATGATACAAAGGTGTGTTGGTTTTTGGGTCTGTAAATAGGGTACACAAGTCAGCTTTCCTATTTTTTTGTTTTATAACATCTGCATATGAAAAACCTCTAGCATAATATTGTCTCATCTCATGCCTCTTATTTGACCAAAAAATTATTTTCTCACTCATTTCCCCTACATGAGACACAATTGACTTCAATGATTTGGCAATCCCTCTCCTATAAGGGTGGGTTTCAACATGCTTGGTTAATCTTCTAATTAATTGTTCAATGTCTCTTTTATTGTTTTCAATTTAATTTAGAATATTTTCTTGTGTTCCTTGAGGATTCCTATGAACTGATGGAGGGGTTTTAGGTTGTTCTTGAATAGGAGGCTCTTCCTGAGGGGGTGACTGTGAATTCTCAATGTTTGGAGGTGGAGTTTCATTTCCTGAGAATTAGAACAAAATTTTATATAAAAACCTATTTCAATATGCATTCTAAATCAAATTTGAAAAAAATAGAATAAAAATACATACTTCTTCACAATCTTCGATGTCTTTGATGTGTTGGTGGCATCCTCATAAAAAATAGCAAGCTAAGGATGCAAATAATGGATGATATTTGGTGAGCGTGAGTTGAAAACCTCAAATCGTCCAAGCCAAGCCATGGGTTGAAGTGAAATGAGGTTTCAAAATGCAAATTTTTCTTTTATTTAACTTTTTCTTTTGGCACATGCCAAATTTGGTGAGCACCAAATTTTGCATTCGCCAAATGACCAATTTCAGCCTTTTTTTGCAATTTTTTACAATTCGACACCTAAATTGTGTCACAGATTGGTGCACTTACCCTACAACATGCAATAATATCAAAAAAGAGAATATGCAAGATGAGAACTATGGAATTTTGTAATGAAAACATGATGGAAGGATTAATCTACAATCTTGAAATGTAACAATGCGAAATCAAAGATGCAAATGAAGAACAATGTTTCAAATTTCAAAGATGACAATTGACTAATTATGAGATGTAATAAGATGAGGATGCAAACTTGAAAGTTAA
>VDFB02374800.1:0-30187 GCA_007258455.2 Sequoia sempervirens | reverse complement strand
TATTGTAATCTAATTGTACTTGTGGAATTCTAGTTGTTAGAGCTTCATTTGCGAATACAACCTCATCTTCCTCCAACCATGAGAAAAGAGCTTTGTCGAGGGAAATTTCTAATTCTTGTTCAAGGGACATCCCTTGCATCTATGCTTTGAAATGAGCATTCTCCATTTCAGGTGACTCATATTCGCCCGCATTTGGGAACATACCCTTACTCCTTTGTTTTTCCACTTTTTGTTTCATATTCCCCCTTAGATAGTTTTGGGCCATATGACTATCATTGCACAGGAAGAACTATACATTGTCATCCTCCACCAAATTGTTCTAGCCTGGGACTATCTCTTTATTCAGATTACCCTTGACTATATGTAATGGCATAGCTACCAGAACTATTTGAATTTTTGATGATGCCTATTGACCTCCTCCTCTATAGGATCCTTGATATGAATTTTGTTGATAAGGTAGCTTTCCTCCACCATAGACCTAAGTGGTCATTTTTGGAGGTGTCGTGTGTTGTCATTTGATAATGACTAATTCATTAGAAAAATTCTACATCAGATCTTTTATATCAACAATATCTGCCACCATTAACGAGAGATCCGATGTGCTCGCTTGAATGGTAGGATGATCATTCATAAGCTATGGGGTGACCAACTTCAATTGTGTGGCAAGAATGCTTGGATTAGCTTCCTCTAGATGGCCATCGAAGATTTTCACAAATACTGGCATTGGTGGCTAAGGCCCAGAAGTTTCCCAATATTGATGAGGTTATTCTTTGTGTGCACCACCATCTCATATGTGTCAAGTAGGATGTTCCCTCCAATGGAGGTTATCATAAGCATGATTTATAAATTGATGGCCTTTAGATAGAACATGAATACCATCACAGCCTAAGGTCGAGCAATAATGAGGATCCTTTGTTAGGTCTTGTGGAACCTTGTATTGAAATTGCTCATGGCTTCATGAAAGACCCTCTTGATGGTAATTAGTTGTTGCAGCAGTGAGGAATGATCTCCCTTTTTTGACAATCATTTGAATAGGAACTATCTAAGCTGGTCCCAAGAAAGAATGGAACCTGAGGCCAAAGATCTATACATATCTTCATCCTTCCCCTTAAAAGAGTTAACTAACAATCTTAAAGTGATGTTCTCTGATATGTTATGTACTCTGCATACCTCCACTATATCTTAAATGTGTTTTGAAGGAGTTTTGAAATCCTCCACAAAGAATCTTGGGATAGCATTAAGGGCATTAGCCAATATGGTAGGCTATACATCTGGGGGTGTGGGTGGTTGTAATAGACTACCACTATTCCATGTTACAAAATTTATAGGAGTAGGAGGGGGTACTTGAGCCATAAGGAAAATATTCCTATGAATTGGGTATACAGGAAATCTTATCTAGAAATTTAAGCCTTCGAGTGGAGTAGATAAGGTTCTAGATAATGTGCTCTGACTTATTGTTCTATTACTCCTTACACGTGATATAGAACCTATAGTTCTCCTCCTTCTAGGATTTGAGGTAGGTAACTGAGAGTACTAGAAATGACCTCTCGAGGATGCTCTCGTTTGGACTTTGGGCATGAATTTCAGTTTCCTTCCTTAGCCTAATTTGAGAAATATTTTTGACTTCTAATCAGGTGTTTGGAAAAACTTCGGTCATCAAATCCTATGCCTCTTTGATAGTCTTATAGGAAATTCAGTGAGTGGGGGAAAAATTGCATCTCACTAAATACCTCCAGGTTTTTTATAGAAAGTTAGCTCTTCTTTTGGGGTTTTGAGATAAGGGAGAAAAATAAATGTAAATATAAAACATGAAAGGTGATACACCAAATATTTTACAACATTTCAAACCTAAATAATTCCAATGATTGATATAAAGGACATAGAATGCCACAACCCCTCATAGTTGGAAAGAGAACTAATAACAAAGGCTAACTTCAAGCACAATGCAAACTTTCAAATATTTTTGTAGGTAATGTTCATTGAGGTCCAATAAAACATAAAGATTCCCTTAGAGTAAAAGAATAATATTTCAAAAATTATAAGAACTCTGTCTCCTAATACAACATATCACAAAAGAGTAACGACTTCAAGGAAAATAGAAAGGTACAATGACAGTCTAATTTCTCCCAAAATTTTTGTTCCATAGCACAAGCATAAAGCATAGAAATCCTCTATTCAAACTACAAGAATATAGCTTGCAAGACATAGTGTTTCATTCAAAATGATAATACAAAGAAAGAAAGCTTGAAAAAGGCCATACATGCACAGTCTCAATAAATTCCCCTCAATAGTTTGTGATTTAATTAAAACTGAACTTTGAAACAAAGGTTGGATGCCAATCCAATAATAGTTTAAACCTTAATAGATATAAGTTTCTACAATAAAGTAGTTCTATAATTTTCTTCTGAAAGATCTTAAAATTTAAGAAAAAAACTAAAAAGAAAATGCTTCTTTTCACAAAGAAAATGGCTCCTCTTGGAAAAATCCTTTTTTCTGAAAATCATCACTTTTGGGTGTCGTCGCCTTTCCTTTTATAGCCATTGAAGAAATAAAACACCACCTCAACCCATAAGTAATTATTGCCAGGTGTTAACAGTTGATAGCACATGATCCGATCACAGACTCTTGGTTAGGCCACAAATGATCTTTGCATTAATTCTTCAGATACTACATTAATGTTCTCTAGATATTTTAGGAAAGATAAAATCCAAATACGATCAGATCCTAGGAACAAAAACCTGGCAATAGACACAATTGATTGACCACATTAATGTGAGGTACCGTCTCAAAACTTCCATCCCAAAAATGAGGAAAGAAAAGAAAGGCCAGCCAGCTCAGACAATCTCCTCAATTAGATATCTTTATAGGTGGTGTAGATAACCCATGACAAGAAGATGTTGTATTAGTAGGGATAAAACTCCCAAGCTCACAAATAGAGCTCCCAAGGAAATGTTTGAAAAGCAAACACGTGTCCTAAATCTTCTCCTGAAAGGAAGATGCAATAGGAAAAAGTTGTGTAGCCACCACATGGCACATTGCACATCTTTTCACAAATTTTATTTAAGCGCGGGTGCACCTGACATCAAAGACATTTATGCAAACCAAAAATAAAATGAATAAGGTAAAAAAAAACTTTACAATAATTTTGGGATAGGAATATGTAGCTATCAGTCTGCACTTCTCTTCTTGATAGGTTTTTGGTTCTAAAACTGCAAAAATCAGGCTAAAAAGGATCTCCAAGCTTCACTTAGGGCTTTTGTTGACTTGAATTACTTTGATGAATTGAAAATACCTTTTAACTCCTTTCTCTTTGACAAATCTACATACAAGACCTATAAAACACACATGTACAAAGAGGGGGAAAAGGGTTAAGGGTTAGTGAATAGAACCCCAATTTGGTAATCAAACCCTTGAAAATGAAATTAAATAGAAAGAGAATGATGAATGAACAACATGCGATGCTACAACTCACCAAACCCTTGATGTAGAAATCTAAAGATATGCAAGTAGATGCTCCAATGAAGACTTGATAATAACTAGAATGCTTGAGAATAATGAATGTATGTATGAGTGAATTATTGAAAATTAGAGGATGCAAAATGAGGGGAAAACCTTTTATTTATAATTTATTTTACAATATTTCCCACAAATAACACATCACAAGCCAACCTTAAGGTTAAGAGAATAATATCCTTCCAGAAATTTAAAATAATTTTGATTTTTGTGCCCAGTGGTACTAAGTTAGCCTAGATGACAAGTTAGTCCCACCAAGGAAATTTTACTGGGTGTCGGGGATTAAAGTTTATTTAATGATGTTGAACAAGATTATTCTCCAAAATACACTTAAGTAGGGCTGGAAAGTGCATAAAGGGGTCATTTAAACATAAGAAAGGGTAAAATTAGTGATGACAAGCCTAGAAAAGTGTGAAAGTTTGTTACAACTCTTTACAGCACTTTAAAATAAGACTTGGTAAGTGATAAAAGGAGGTTATTTAGGTGAATTATAATGAAAAGGTCCTAGAAAAGTGTGAAAATGGGTTACAAAACTTCACAACACTCTTACAAGACATCATAGAATTCTTATTGATTCTCAAGGACCCAAGACCTAATGTGAATGTGTTGACCACATTACAAAATTAAATCTATAAAAAATCAAGCCAAAATCACTAGGAGGGCCTAAACATGAGAAAAAGTAGAAGGTTTACTTTTCTATATCCATAGTTAGCCCCTACTTTAGTGAGAGGATGAACCTACTTCAAACTCAAACTAAAGTAGCCGAACATGCACTCAAGAGGAGTTTCAATGAATTAATGCTTAGTAAGATGAGACAACAGTGATCAAGAGGGATGATGAAGCCCCCAGGATGAAGACCCCATGACAAACTAAACATGAGCAGAAGAAACACACATGAGAATGATGTAAATGAAGAGGAAGAAAAAGAAAGTTGGATCAAGCTTTAATTGTTTATGCATCCCATTGTGGATCAGATCTAGGTTGTTTGTCCAAAAAGAAAAATGCATACTCACTCAGAGGTGATGGAACTCATTGTTGTCTGCCAGGTGAGAAGGCCTAATGGTGAGAAACATACGCTCATGGCTGGTATGTACTCACACACACATAGATGGCTATGGGGAAATTCATGCATCAGAATGGGTTTCCCACTCAACCATACTTAAATTATACCCCCTGATAACTTTGATAAGGATCCATAAAAGAAAATGGAATTTCGAGCTTCATGAGACAAATAAAACTTCATATGCTTGGAGCTCATGAAAAAACATGATGGAACCACATGCATGCAATCTATGTTATGCAAGGTGGCCATATAAAAAATTAAAAATGAAACCTAGGAAAAATGTTCAAAGAAGTCTTGATTAGTTCATGTGAGGTCTAAAACTTAGGGAACATTGTGTCTAATGTCTCCAAGAAAGGACCAATCAAAGAACAAAAAATTCACAACTTAGGGGATGTAGTGTGTCACAACAAGCCACTAAGAGGAATGTGATATGCTAAGATAGATCATGCTCATGAAGGACACTACACCCAATGTCATCCACAAAGTGAAAAAATGCATCATATGAAATAAGAAGGTTACACTAAGAACCACTTGAAAAATGAAAAATGCAAATGAATAATTCCAATATATGCCCCCACTTTAAAGGAATTACTACACACCGTTCTCTGAGAAATTACTTTAAAGTAGTGAATGAACAATGTAAACAAAAAGAAAGACATGAAAGCCAACTTGGAAAGCGCTATGCCAAGTCATACATTGCTAAGCAAGGCTGCATCATGTAAGAGAAAGGAAAAATAAAGGGGTTTCCCAGAAAATGAAAACACCAAACACATAAGAGATCTATGGATTGGAACTATTATCATTCCTGGAATACATAAAACTAGAAGAAAGATACAAAGAGAGCAAAAACAAAGAAAAAGGAAGATCATGTTGGGTCAACATGGAAGAGACATAGGGTGTCTTGACGCTTTGTGTCATCCCCAAAAGGAGACACAAGAAAAATGAAAAGAAAATGTGAAAAAGGAAAAGATTTTGGGTTAACATGAAAGAGACATGAATGTCTTAATGCCTCGCATCATCCCCAAAAGGAAAACACAAGAAAGATAAAAGGAAAAGAAAAATAAAAGGTCCTTTTGGGTCAACATTAAAGAGACATTTTGGTCTCAATTCCTTGCGTCATCCGCAAAAGGAGGACACAAGAAAAAGAAAAATGCAATGAAAAATAAAAAGGCCTTTGGGTCAACATGAAAGAGACATTTTGGTCTTAATGCCTTGCATCATCCCCAAAAGAAGAAGACAAGAAAATACAAAAGAAAAAGGAAAAAGCAATGTACAACATATAGAATAATGAAGGTACAAATAGAGGAATGTCACAAAGAGAGAGAGAGATAACATCAAACAGAACATCACGGGAGAACATGTTACACACATGCAAACATACAAAAGAAAAAGAAAAAGACTAGTAAGAAAAATTTGAGTCAACCATAAAGCAAGTCAGTTGCTTCCCAGTCATGTTCATGATATGTCGAGGGTGGCCAACTAGCCAAAGGGACAAGAGAAAGTTCCAAACTAGGGGAAGAATGAGGTTCTACACTTGTTGTAGGATATTTATCATTTAAGCTCATGGAAGAGGAAAATAATGTATGCAGATCATTATGCACCTCTTCGTCTATTTTAGTGATCTCATCATCATCATCCTAATTAATCACAATAGGAGAACGAATGATAATTTCCAATGAAGGGTGTACCTCTAGTTGTGGTTGTTGTATTGGATCATTTTTTTGTGATTGGGGAGGAGGGTCATCGTCCATTGCTTCTGTCAAGTGTGGATTTTGATTTTCTTGATTTTCTTCATCTTGTAACTTGCAAGCTGGGCACGATGTCTATGCTTACGCTCCCTAGCTCCTTTATTTATTTTGGTTTTATTGTCAAGTTGTGTTTTTGAAGGAGTCGGTTGATCAACCATAGCTTGCTTTTCTTCCCTAAGGGGAGGAATGGAAGGAACCATGGAAGGTTGTTCATCTACTTTCTCCTTTGCTTTATAAACTTGTTTGACACGACGAGGCATGACGAAGTTGTTATCATTATCTCGTGGTCTCTTGGATAATGTCGGCAAGGTTTCAAGTGTTATTTGAACTTGGTTGGGTGATTCTTGTTCAGGTTGAAGCATTGTTTCATCTAGGATCTAGGAGTGTTGGAAGTGGAATGGGATATGTTGCAAAGAGACAATTCTGCAATTTTCTTTGCTTTAAATTTTTGGTAAGCAATGAAAAAGAAGTCTTTGTGAGGCATTATAGGCTCCATGGGCTTGGGCCAAAAAGATTGTAAGGTGAAGTTTCCTTTAGAAGGCAAAGGGTTAAAGCCACTATGGTGAACAATGAGTATTTCATTGTCAAAGGGAAACTTTAAACATTTATGTATGACCAAAAGGGACAAATTTTATTGAGTGAAGCCATGGATGGCCTAGCCATAAAAGAAACTAGTCTGACTATGAGATGATGTAGAATGTGACATCGAATGTTTTTGGTCCTATTTTTAATGGAAGGATGATTGATCCTATTGTGGGGAAAGCAAAACCATTGTGTGTTTTGATCCATGCTCTCAGTTTATCACAATCATCTTGATAAAGATCATGTAACACTAAAAATTCCTCGCTGATCATGTTCTCTCCACATGTGGGGTCTATGAGTATCCCAGTAGTGGGCTTATCATAAGTATGGTTGAATATGTAAAGAGGACCATCGGGGAGATTTTGAAGTATGTTCTTAGAGGATAAATTAATATCAAGAGATTTATTATGTTGGCCCTTACGAGGGATAACGTCTATTACACCTACCATTTCATCCATAGGATTAATAGTGGTAATATGTGGAATGGGCTCAAGATGTTCAACATTTGTATGAACATTCATCATATCATTCTTTGGAATTTCACTATCTTTGACAAATGAAACATTATGTTTGGGAATTGAATTAGTGAGAATTTGCAAATTTTTATTTGGAGGGGCAATAGACTTATTGCCATGATCATTAACACCTACAATGGATAGACAAATGGAATCAATGAGGTCTTGCACAAGGTGTTTAAGACACTTACAATTTTCCATGTCATGTCCATTTTATCTATGATTATGGCAATAAGCATTGGATTTAAAGTTTGGAGGTAAAGGTTTATTAGGATTGGATGCTTTAATGGTAGGTAAGGTGATCATTTGTTGTTGTAAAAGTTGGGACATTGTGTTATTAAGGGTCTCTGGTAAAGGTTTAAATTGTCTTTTTGGATCTCCATAACTATAAGGTATCGTGGCTTTAACAACTGCTACTTGGTTTTTGATGGGTTGAGTTGGTTGTTGAGGGGGATTGAACTATAAGAATGCTTTGTTTTTCTTTGTAAATGCTTTTGAATTTTTTGGATTGGCATGGTCAAATTTCTCATCTTAGCTAGAAGTGGACTTTGCATCACGACTACTAACCAAATTATGATAATCAAAAAGGGTAGTTCACAAGTGCATAAAAGGAGGGAAGTTTCTTCATGGTGAGTTTGTCCTGAAGTTTAGTTTGCAAGTTTTCTATAAAAGTCTTTTGAAGATGTGGATCAAGAACCTTGACATCAATTTGAGAATAAAGCGATTGATAATGTGAGACAAAAATAGTTATTTTTTCTTCTTCGTGTTGCTCGCATCTCATCAAATTGGCCAAGGTATTTTTTGGAATCATATGCACTTGAAAATGATTTATAAATGCATAAACTAGTTCATTTAATGAAAAATTTGAATTATTCAGTAATGATGAGAACCATTCAAAGGGTGTGTCTTTTAGAGTCCTAGGAAACAATTTTACTAATAGTTTATCTTTAAGGAAAAATTCACTAAATAAGGTGGTATAAGCATTAACATGGCTAGAAGTATCTCCCTTCCCTCCATATTTCTCAAATCTAGGAATCTCTATTCCTTGTGGAATCGGTGTTCACAATATTTCCAAAGATAGTGGGTTGCTTCAGACATAATAGGTGGGTGGTCCATTCTAATTTTGGTTTATGGTGGATATTTGTTTTTGAATGGAGGAGACAGTTTGGAAAAGTTGTGTTATGAGATGGTCAGTGTAAGTGGTAGGAGATGGAAGGGAAAGTCATGATGGAGTGTATGTAGTAGTAGGGCAAGTGAAGGGAATGCTTATGGATGGTATGGTGGAAGAGGATAAAACATGGGATGCCACATAGGAATTAGGAATGCTAGCAAGAATAGTCAAGGAAGGAATCACATTACTGATTTGTTCCATTGATGTTGTGACTTAAGGAGTGGTATAGATAGGTATGGGAGGAGGAGTGTGCTTGTCTAACCATAGTGTTTATTGGTTGAGATGTACTAGAGGTGGAAGGAACATGTTTATGGTATATCTCAACTATTTGTTTCATAACATCCAGACCTTCTTCACTTTCAAGCATGCGATAGATGTTTTCTATGGTAGGAATTGCAGTGGTTGAAATATTTTCAAGATACACTTGATGTTGAAGATGTGTTAAGTCCTCATGAATGTTAATGATTTTGTCTTGTAGGATGTGATTGTTCTATGTGTCAACGTGCATGTTATTGGGAATTAAAGAGTTGCTAAAGGTAGTATCCATGCCTAGTGCACTAGTTGCAATACTAGGAGTGGAAGCTTTAGATAACCCAAGATCCACAACAAGTGTGTTATCATGGGTTCACATGAGTCTTGAACTTTTTCTCACTAAGGTATTAACAATAGGACACCAAACACACATGCAAAGGTTTCTAAATGTGGGTGAATGCAAATGCAATGTGAACTAAGAGCAATAAAATGCTAATAACTAAAATTCTATAAAGCAATAGAGAAATGCAATAATAGAAAAAAGAAATGTAGAAAATGATCTAAAAATGACAGAAATTATAGTGCAGAATGTGGAAGAGGAAAAAGTCGCTCAGTGTGGCAAATTAGTCCCAGTAGTGATTTTTTTGAGATTTTTTAAAAATTTAAATGGAATTTTATGTTCTTTTGATTTTCAGATGCAAATACAGTATGAAAATGCAGATTTTTTAAAAAAAATTAATGAAATGTAATACAAAAATGTAAGCTATACGAGCTTTTCACTAATGCAATTTTTTTAAAACCTAGGATGCAAACAATGCAAAACCTAATGCAATGTTGATGAAAATTATTCCTAGGATGTAAATGCACTAGAAATCAGAAATAAAATGTTCTAAAGTCAAGTTCACCAAAATGTGGAAAAATATTTTGGCACCCTAACACTCCCTTGCACTTATAGGGTTTTCCACCTAAAAGGAGAGAGATGGGCGAAAATGGGCAATGTCCCCACTCAAAACTAATGCAAATATGAATGAAATATTCCTAAGTGTAATGTATAAATGCAATAAACTGATAAAAGATGTTTATTAATAATGCAAAACCTAAGAAATGCAAGTTGTTTGAAAATACATTGTGATATGCAAAATGACTTAAGAATGCAAACAAACAATAACAAAAATGAACAAGACTAGAGAGGTGCACTTAGAAGCTTAAGTGTGATATAGAGAGGCTCTGGAATCCTATAGAATTTATTGTTGAAGCTAACTGGGACACTTACACCAAGCTAGGTGACTTAGTCATATTTTGGGGAGATTCTACTAGAATAGGTTTTAGCCAAATGGGTATCCAGAAATGTAGAAATCACTTTTCAGGCCTGGAAGTTGGACTAATTCACCACTGATGGTGACTTAGTCCACCTTTATCTTTCAGGAATTTTCAGACAAGAACCTGTAGCTCTCAGTTTATACTTCTCTTCTTGACAAGTGTCTAATTCTGAAACTATAGAAAGCGAGCTAAAAAGGATCTCCAAGCTTCACTTAGGGATTTTGTTGACTTGAATGAATTTGATGAATTGAAAACACCTCTTAACAACTTTCTCTTTGACAAATCTACATACATGACCTACAAAACACGCATGCAAAGATAGGGAAAAGGGTTAAGGGTTAGTGAATAGGGGTTTTCCTTGGTCAAACCCCAAATTGGTAATCAAACCCTTGAAAATGAAATGAAATAGAAATAGAATGATGAATGAATAACATGCAATGCTACAACTCACCAAACCCTAGATGTAGAAATCTAAAGATATGCAAGTAGATGCTCCAATGAAGACTTGATAAGACCGAGAATGCTTGAGCATATTGAATATATGTATGAGTGAATTATTGAAAATTAGAAGATGCCAAATGAGGGGAAAACCCTTTATTTATACTTGATTTTATAATATTTCCAGAAAATAACACATCACAGACTGACCTTAAGGTTAAGAGAATAATATCCTGCCAAAAATTTAAAATAATTTTGATTTTTGTGCCTTGTGGGACTAAGTCATCCCTAGTGGCGACTTGGTCACACCAAGGGAATTTTACTAGGTGTTGGGAATTAAAGTGCATTTAATGATGTTTAATGGGATTATTCTCCAAAACACACTTAAGTAGGGTTGGAAAGTGCATTAAGGGGGCATTTAAACACAAGAAAGGGTCAAATTAGTGATGAAAAGGCTAGAAAAGCATGAAAGTTTGTTATAACTCTTTACAATTCTTAAAAATAAGACTTGGTAAGTGATAAAAAGAGGTTATTTAGGTGAATTATAATGAAAAAGTCCTAGAAAAGTGTGAAAGTGGGTTACAACACTTCACAACACTTTTACAAGACATCATAGAATTCTTATTGATTGTCAAGGACCCAAGACCTAATGTGAATGTGTTGACCACATTATAACCTTAAATCTAGGAAAAATCAAGCCAAAATCACTAGGAGGCCCTAAACATGAGAAAAAGTAAGAAGGATTACTTTCTCTATGTCCACAATAATGCCTAATTAATGCAGTCCAATCCCTCTTGGTAGTGTAATGCTTCTCCACTACTCTCTTCAATTTTCTAGCTCTCCCATGATTTAAGGCTAAATATCGTGTCTTTCGAATTGGAGTGTATTTTGCTGCAGGATGAATATTATTTTTTGTGTATGCTATAACAACATTATTGATTCAGATTTATTAGAAACAAAGCTATCCCTAGCTCTAATGTGGATGTAGCCTTTTGGTGAACCACATTAAAAAACTTGGCTCTTCTCTTTTGCATATGTTATGTTTTTAATTTATGTGTTTGATTTAGTTATTTTCTTTTTTTGTATTGTTTTTCTTCACTCAAAAATTGGTATTAGATATTTGGTGAAGAAGCTTGATCAGAAAGCTTAGTGGTGAGGTTGGTTGTAAATTGGTGAAGAATTTCCATAAACATGGATGAACTAGATAAGTGAAAGATTGAAAATTTTTTAGGGAAGAATTTAGGTTGTGGAAGGTTTAGATGGAATCGTTGTTGATTAAGTAGGATCTCTCACTCACATTGCTTGGAAAAACCAAGGGAAAAGGTTCGATGTTAGACAAATATTGAGAGAGAATGGATATGAAAGCAAGGACACTTTTTTTCTTTCGTGATCAAGTAATGTCCTCTTCAACATTTCAACTAAGAATACATCTAAAGAGTTATGGGATAAGCTTTTAGATATGTACGAGATTACATCGGAATCAAACATGGTATTCATCATAAAAAAATTATACAATTTAAAAATGAGAGAAGGTGGGATCATGTCAAATCACCTCAATGAATTCAATACCTTGATCACTTAATTGATTTCAGTGGGTATCAATCTAGATGATGAAATAAAATCAATATTGTTATTATTTTATCTACCTTACAACTGGAAAGAAGTGGTGATGGCAATTAGCACTTTTGTGACTACCAAGAGTAAACTCAAATTTGATGATGTTGCAGCTACTCTTCTTAGTGAAGAAATGAGGAGAAAAAATCAAGAACCCTCATTAGGTGATGCCTTAACTATTCTAAATAGCAGAAATAGAGGAAGGGGTCAAGAGATACATAGAAATAATAACAAAAGAAGGTCTAAATCTTCCAAAAGATCAAAGTCAAGAGGAAAAAATGGAGAATGTTGGTTTTGTGGCAAAGCAGGTCACACAAAAGGGTAAAAGCAAGAAGTTGGGTACACGAAAAGGGGAAATCTCAGGGAAAAAAAAAGGTTCGCAAGAAATGCATACACATTTTCAAATAAACGCGTACGCGTTACAGCTCGGGTACCCGCGCCTGGATCCTAACACGTATGTGTTCAGGCTAGCGTATGCAAACCTAGAATGCGTACGCGTTATGAAATGCATATGCATTTAGAATGCGTATGGGTTTTGAAATGCATATGTGTTTCGAGAAAGTATTTATTTTTTATATAAATGACTGTAATTCATTTTCCGCCATTCTGAGTTGGGATGGAGAAGGAGAAAGGAGAGCGCGTACACGTTTTAGAGGACACAAAATTTTGATTGCCACCTCATCCCATTGACACTAGCGACCTCGTCGACCTCCAGGCTAGTTGAATTCTTAATTTTTTTTTTGCTTTCTATCTTTTTTTTTGTTTTTTAATTAGTATTCAATTTTTGTTTGTTTAGTGTATTTTAATTCAATGTTTTATTGTTTTTAATTGCATTTTTAAAAATCCAAAAATGTCAATGAAACAAAAAAATTTAAATTGTAAATTGAAAACCATAAAAGCTAAACCTAAATTGAACACATTTAAAACTTAGAAATTTCAAAACCCTAGAAACCCTAGGTTACAAAATTTACATAGGTTAATCTTTGGACATAAACCCTAAAACGTAAACCTAAAACCCTATTTACCCTAATTTACATAAACCTAAAATGGACTATTTACCCTAATTTACGTAAAACTAAAATGGGCTATAGATAGACTATGTGCAATATGGATAGAGCTAGACACATAAATGTTATTAAATCAAATAAATATTAAAATGTGAAACATGAATGATTTCTACCCATTTCTCTTATTTGGATGAGATCCTTTGTGAATTATGTAAGGATACATTATGATCATATTTAAGCCTTAATTTATAGGCTGTTATTCATAAGATCTATAGGACAAGTGTGTAATCTAATTCCTATTTTAACTCTCATATGTAGTGGCATTGTTCTAGATTAGGAGAACTAAATGTTGTACTTTCTCTAAACTAGTGTATCAAAGCTAACTTGTAGCATGAACATTTCAATTTGGAATTTAATTCAAATTACTTTTTTGAGAAACTTGTAGTTTAGGGTTTAGGGTTTAGATCTCCTCTTCCTTTTTAAATCATGTCCAAGAGTGATTAGAGGTCCAAATAGGTTCAAAATCCATCATAACTCAACAACTTACTTATAATTGAAATCTAAAATTCCTAATTGTTGATATATTGAAGCTATTCCTAGAATGTCACATATTTTATTCAAAGCACTAAGTTTAGGTGGTAGGATTTCTCATTTACTTGTAAAAATTTATTCATGTGTCTTCTATATGTTTTCATGTCATCAAATCTCTAAATCTAAACCCTAAACCTTAATTTAGCATTCATTTTGTTGTAGGACCTTATAATTAAATTTGGTTTCCTTTCAATTCTATAACCAAATGTTTATTTTCTAACCTTATTTATTTATTGAATTGATTAATTGATTCCTCACTTAGTGGCAGTTAGGTTCTTTTTTTTGAAAATCTATGCATGTCTAGAATTTATATAAATATTCAAAGGAAGGGTCTATGCCATAGAAATGTTTCAAAAAATATATGATTAGAAAAAAATTGGGTCTAGGGTTTAGGGTTTAGGGTTTAGATCTCCTCTTCCTTTTTAAATCATCCAAGAGTGCTTGGAGGTCCAAATAGGTTCAAAATCCATCATGTGTCTTCTATATGTTTTCATGTCATCAAATCTCTAAATCTAAACCCTAAACCCTTATTTACCATTCATTTTGTTGTAGGACCTTAAAATTAAATTTGGTTGCCTTAGGTAACTCCACCAAATTTTATTCCCTTAAGCCATGGAACATTTTTTCCTAGTCCACCTTACTAGACATAGATCCCCTTAAGCCATCCTATCACCCTAAATTGTATATCGATGTCTTAAGGGGTCCTAATATGACATTTCTTAAGGGGATCAAAGAAGTTCTCAAAATTTGGTGAGTAGAGCTCAAGCTCATATTTCTTTATTTTGTACATTGCAATTAGGTCACTAGCATATATCTATGTGTCCCTTTGAATGTATTCTATTAATTTTTCATTCTTATCTTTAGTATTCTTTGAAAACAATGAATGAGATTATAAATTTTAATGTTACTGTTAAACTTATAATTTCTTCTTAACTACTTTGTCCCACTATAGAGATCTTGTGTCTCTTAGATGAGTTCTTGAGAGTTAGTTAGGCCAACTTGTATAGTGAAGTTGAAATAAAGAGATTGTGTAAGAGTTATTATCTATTTTAGGATGGGTCAACACATGTGAGAGTCATAAAAAATTACTTACCATAGTATTTTCATGCATTATTAGTGATTGTGGTGTTGCCATTTTGTTATTTCCTAGGAATCCTTATGTCTATATATTGGATTCTTGGGGTAGAAGATGTATGCAATGTATCTTATAGAGTTATTCTATCCTTTTTTTTAATAGGATTAGGATTTTTGATATCATTGTTGTATTCTATAGAATCCCTATGAGTATATTATAACCATAAATCATCTAACAATGCATTGAGTTGTGTGGTAAATTAGAGGATAGTTATTCTTGAAATAGGATTCATAAAGTATATTTATATCTCTTTCCTTCTTATAGTTGCATATATTCTTATTTCTCTCTTTTTTCATGTTGGGTTCTTGCTTTTGGCTTCTTAGTTACATGAGAAAGTACTAGTTGTTTTGAATACTATTTAAAGTTCTTATGTTGGTTTCAGTCTTTAAATCCATGGTTAAATAGAAGAATTGGATTATTGAACCCTCATTACATGTTAGTTGTAGAGTTGATCTCTTAGTGACCTAGAAGCTCCCAAAAAACCTTGTTCTTCTATTTGGATGTACAAAGTGATGGTTGTGGAATATTTTGGTTGCTTAAATTTCCTAGATAGCCCTCTAGCATTTTTAGATATTTGTACTTGCATGTTATAGATTCATGATATTTGTACTTGCATTTTTCTGATTGTTGAGAATGAATAATTTTTCCTTCACTTTGGGATTAGCTAGACCTAGGAGAGTATTCCTAGAGGTAGCCTTAACAATATTTAATCACAAATAAAGATATATAAAATATAAAAAACTATAATAGTATCTATATACATGAAATTTGAAAATTTAGATAAATCAATTTATGTCCTCAGATTTAATTAAATTTTTTCATACTTGATTAATACATCTATTCATTTTGAATTGTATGACCTTAAAATGAAATTTGGTTGCCTTAGGCAACTTCACCAAATTTTATTCCCTTAAGCCATGGACCATTTTGTCCTAGGACCTTACTACACATAGATCCCCTTAAGCCATCCTATACCCTAAATCGTAAATCGATGTCTTAAGGGGGAATTTGAAATTTCTTAAGGGGATAAATTTGGTGAATATATCTATGTGTCCCTTTCAATGTCTTCTATTAATTTTTTATTCTTATCTTTAGTATTATTTGAAAATAATGAATGAGATTAAATAAATTTTAATAAAACCCCATAATTTCATAAATCTACCCTTCATATTAACAACCCCACACTGGACTCAATTTAATGTGTGTACATGCTATGAATTTTTAATGTTATGGATTTTATAATGTTATAAATCAAATGGTCTTCAAATGAAATATATTTTGAATTTGTGCATGTTTAATGTGATTTTTAAATAACTTTCAAATTGTGTGCATTATTTAATTAGTTTGTTGATATATATTTTTGAATTGTTTAACATGCAGTTTCCATATCATTGCTCACATGGATCCATTGTTTAATTTAGAGGATTTTATGCCCAATCAAGAAATTCCTATAGATCCCATACATCCCAATCCACCACATGAACATAACCCTAACACACCTCCACATTCCCCACTGCCTAACCCCCCACCCCCTCCTGTAGTTGATGAAGATCAATTAAGAGAGAATATCCAAGCAAACCTCATTGTCATTCAAGGAAATATAGATCTCATAAAAAATGAGCCTAGAGTCCCTCCCCATCTAGCATAGTTTGCATCTACAATGCAAACTATTGTCGATTATGTTCAATCTATTGATGCAGACCTAGTTAGGTTCCATTAATGGAGAGAAGACAAGAGACAATTCTATGCGGATGGATTGTCATATAAAGAAATCAATGACCTGAAAATTACCAAACAAGCCATGTGCCAATATTTTATTAATCCCCATACAAACCAACCCATTCCACCCACGAAAAAATGAATTTCAATTTTATGGTGTAGGCACCTGCAGATAGCTGCGCATTTTTGGGATAGATGGTGGATGGTGTTTGATACTCCACCACATGGCAACAATGAGGTGCCCTTATACTTTTTGAGAAAGTTATGTGCTGAGTTTGAGTTGGGTAAAAAACCCAATTATTTTGATATGAGGTCATTTTAGGGAGTTGGGCGTGGCATGCCCCAACATAGACTAGGAGCACGTGTCGATCCTCAATGACATGCTCCAATTGCTCCTATTGTTCCTATTCCTTCTCCTAGTGTTCCCGTTGCATTTCAGTAACAGACCATGTTATCGACATTAGGAGAATTGAGTTCACTTTCAGGACATCTCACTCAACAGACTACACACGCAGCCACTGAAGTGTCCAATAGAGAGCATGGAGGCTCAGGCTATAGGGATACTTAGACATCCACTTCAGGCAATGCACATGCATCTGGGACAGGGTCATACCTGGATTTACTATATTTTGAGGATCGTCCTACACAGGTATGTTCATATTTTGAACTTAAATTTAATTCAAGTTTGAAATATGAAAAAATTCATGTAAATAATAACATCAAACTATATATATAATATAATATTAATTCAATAAGTGTTTGGTGTAGACACATGATCACATGATGCCTGAAACTCAATATGATCATCGTGTGCATATGTTGAGTGTTGTAGATCTGGGCTCACCTTTTGGACAGGTACTTGAACCAATATATATTAAATAATTTGTGTGGATATATATCTAATTTAATTTGAATTTGTACACATGTGTGAATTGATATATATTATATCTAGATGCAGGGAGGTCATACAATACCTAGTACTGACCAACCACAAGTTACAGTGGTGAGCGCTCCTGAGACATCATCAGCTCAGGTGTTTTCTTTCAAAAGTTTGTTAAGTTTAAATTAAATAGACATCATAGGTCTAATTTAATTTTTCATTTACATACACATGTGTCAATGATCTATACGAACTGTTGTACATCTATATGCAGGAATTTCATGAGATACCCATGGCAGGCCGCGCACCTGAGACATCATTGGCATTTATGCATGGGCAATCTTAGGTGCATGATCATGAGGTCATATCATTCAAGGTTGTAAACTTTACTTTAAATCTCCTATACAATTTTTACAAACCTTTTAAATATATATATATATTCGAGGTTTTCACATATTGTTTGCTTTATATGAATATGCAGGATATAGTAGATCAGGCATTTGCATCTTCTCAAGTGATAGTTATGCTACCCGTTGAAGAAAATATGCCAGTTATAGATTCACATGATCATATGGTAATTTATGCATACTAGAAATCATTTTTACTATATAAATACTAGATATTTAATTAAATTTATTTTTATCTAAAAGTTTATATTTTCATGTTTAAATATGTTTAATTATATCAAAATTTCTAGAAATAAATTTAAATCTAATTTCAAGTTTCTTGTACTCTTTTACAACATGTTGCGGGTACATCTAGTCAATATGGAACAAAGAGGAGACTTAATTTGACCGATCAACCTAAAAGTTAGATGGTTTAAATATATTTTATGGACTATAGATCTCTAGTTTTATTTAAATATATGTGTTGGACTTGACATATAAATTCTATGGACTATCTATCTCTAGTTTTACTTTGAACATGTTATTATCATATCTGTGTTTATTTATATCAGTTGACTTTAATATGATGATTATATATGCACTCAATTATGATATCTTGTTATGTTCATTTTCATGATTATATGCACTCATACATTAGACTATTTATATTTTATCTAATTTTCAAGTATTACATGCACTATATAAATTCTTGTCTAGAATCAAATTTAATATATATAATTTATCACATGGTTAGGTGACAAATTAAAATATTCCTTAAATAGTTTAGATCATATTCATAATAAATTAAGGGTAGGTAATTTTAACTATTTTCTAATTAGATAGCAAATATTTGAATCAATAAACAAAAAAACTATCTCCTTGTATGTATAAAATGTATAATTTATACAATTGAATAATTATATAAAATGTGGTAAATACAAGACATGAAATGTATAATCTATAAAATTGGAACAAGATATTTAAAAAGTGACATTGAACAAACATATATAATGTATATCAAGATGTTTATTACAACTATATAATATGATGAAACATATATGTGCATGCAAATACAATTAAAACTTATCAACTTTTAGGTGAAGACCAAAAATTGACATTTACATAGTCTCTTGATAAAATAATTTTTCAGTTCAACAATCACTTCGTAGATCGACTTGATGAGAACCTGCAAAAATAATTAATGTAAGTAACTACAATTTGTATGATTCATTTAAGAAAAAAAATCATGCTAGAAAAGAATAGTATATAGTAAATTCCATACAAATTCAAAAGATGTTTGCCATAGGATGGATTAAGGGGACCTAAGAGGATATATAGCTTAAGGGGGGTCTTAAGAGAATGGCTTAAGGGGAGTTAAGAGGATGGTTTAAGAGGATGCATCTCATGAACCTTAGGATATGGCTTAACAGGTCCTGAGAGGATGGCTTAAGGGGATGTAAGAGGGTGGATTATGGGGAGTTGATAAAATGACTCAAAAGGATGTAAGAGAGTGTATTAAGGGGATGTAAGAGGGTGGATTAAGGGGAGTTGATAGAATGGATTAAAGGGATATAAGATAGTGGATTAAGGGGATGCATGTCATGAACCTTACAATATGGATATTAATAGGCCCTAAGAGGATGGCTTAAGGGGAATTATGAGAGTCCTTTAAGAGGATGGCTTAAGGGGATGTAAGAGGGTGGATTAAGGGGAGTTGATAAAATGACTCAAAGGGATGTAAGAGAGTGATTAAGAGGACAAGAGGGTGGATTAAGGGGAGTTGATAGAATGGATTAAAGGATGTAAGATAGTGGATTAAGGGGATGCATGTCATGAACCTTACAATATGGTTAACAGGCCCTAAGAGGATGGCTTAAGGGGAATTATGAGTGACTTAAGGAATGCAAGATTATGGATTACAGGGATGTAAGAGGATATGACTTAAGGGTGCTTTAAGAGGATGGCTTAAGGGGATGAAAGAGGGTGGATTAAGGGGAGTTGATAGAATGACTTGAAGGGATGCAAGAGGGTGGATTAAGGGGAGTTGAGATAATGAATTTATACCATCAATTAAATGTATCTAGTAGAACTATATATAGTTACCTATCTCTCATATTTGAATTCCATTGTGTAACATATGTGCATCTCCTCCTTGCTCTAAAGCATCTAATTTTGGGGACTCAAACAAAAAAATGATATAAAAACTCTTTAATTAGGAAATGACTAAATACAACATATATACTCAATTAACCATATAAACAACTAGATATACTTACCAATATTTATTTATTCCATGTACCATCCTCGCATCCCTCTTTAATGCATCATGATTGTCTCGCGGATCATCCAAATGAAAGTGTCCATAAACTTTTATTAGCAGGCCTCCCTTTGATATCTAACTAGTTTTATATATTACGCCAAAATTCCCAAATGTGAATAATGTATAATCTTCTTTGTATCTTTCATAATCTTCTAAATGCAGTGCTTCATTATTTCTATCAAATATTTTTGAATCCAAGTGCCAACAACAACCATTGAACTAGTTGGATACTCAAAGTTTTCATCATCCACTCTAGGATGTGCCAACTTATGTTTTCTCTCAACACATCTAGCCAACCAGTAATCTATCTCCTCTTCATTCCCCTCAGGTGCAACAACAACATACACATGTCCTGCAAAAATAAATACAAAATTCAATAAAAAGTGACTTATATTTAAGTCACATATAAACATACATACAAACATACATACATACAAAATTCAACTCAATAAATAATGTGCCTTCTTGTACAAGATCTGAAACACGATCATAATCATCTGATGCAAACACTTGATTATCTTCAATTATCGTTCCATGTTGAACATTTGTCGATGTAGGCGTTAAGGCTCTTTGTTGCCATTGTTTGACCCATTCCGTATTTTCACATGCCTCCCAATCACCTGCAATACAAAATTGACAAAAACATGCCAACTCCCTTGTCCATATTGTCCATGTGTTTGCATTTGAACTCTTAAACGAATGCCATTTTGCAAATCCATTAATTGTTTCACAATCTTGTCAAGAAAAAATGTCATTTTCTTCAACTAACCAAAAGAAGCATCGAATTATTGAGCTCTCACTTGTTCTTGTAGATAATTTGGTATTGCACCAATATACAATTGCACATGCATCTCTAAATTTTGCAGCATCCTCAAATTTTAGTTGCTCTCTAGCAAGAGCTCTTTTCACACATGCACTTGCTCCATTGTGTTCTCCCTTACCATGACCAGCTTAAAAAAAACTCCATATGTGTTGGATATTATTTTCCTTATGAACTCTACATAGCCAATAAAATATTCTAGCATTTTTGAATTGACTCTATGCAATTATCTGACCATATGAGATGTTCTAGCATTTGAATTTCCTTTAATTTTTATAAAATATATCAAAAACAATATTGTACAAACCTCGATGAATGTAATCGACATCACTTACATAAAAAATGGTAATTTCTTAAAAAATTTCTATTATCTTCACTATCTCGATGTCTATAAACAATGTGAACAAATATAGCTACTTGCATTGAATTATAATACTGTGATTGAATTTCTTCTTGTGGAGCAAGAGTATAATTTTCAGCAAAATCAACAACTAACAATATACTTCCAATTGGGAATGTGTTTTTACATAAACGAAATTGATTATCAAGCCAATGAGCATTATGAGAGTGTTGAACATATTTAGGTACAAACTTATCTTTAAATTAATTTATAAAAGCATGCACACTAACTTTTTCCACAATTAGCTCAACACGTTTTCCAAATTTTCCATCTTTTAAAGAATACTCAACATTTTTAATTATTTTTACATCCACTAATTGTTGTCCAAATTCATCTAAACTAATTTCATGCATACATTCTCCTAATAATGAAAAGTTACCACATCTATCGCATTCTCCAGAGATGCATCCTTTTAAAAAAAATGAGTTTCCATTTAAAGAGGGATCACAAAACAAACCTACTATAAAATCTTTGATTCTTTCAAGTGGCATATTAATGCCACAAATGTCCTACATAATTTGGTTAGCATGCAAAGTGCATCGTATATATCAAAATATATCATAATAATAATGAAATTGTACATGAGTCTTACAACAACAAGAGATTCATTGCCTATTAATTCTAACATACCAAGGTTTACACTTTTCGAATGATCTTTGACTTATGTTAGTATTCAATGGTAAGATTGAAGCATCTAAATTTTTTTTATATAATTCATTGAGTCATATCTAAGAGATGCTGGATGAGGTTCATGAATTTTCAAACCCACCCTTAATTTTAAGACATCTCTAATGTTAGGTGATACTCTTTGTATTATCATATCAAAAAATTTCTTATGGATTAAATATTTAATTTCATTAGTTAATTACAAGTCCTGGAGCATTGGGAGTCTACCACTCAAAACCCAACATTGATTAATAGGACTTCATTTTCACACTTTCTCTCTTTAGCAGCTCTTATCAAAGTTCTAGGATTTCACTTACATGCTTCTTACTAATCTTACTTAACATTCTTTTATTTGAAGTTGTTTTATCAACTAGAGCAATTGTTATTGCACGAAAAGCCACATTCTTATCTTTCAATCAACTTTTCTTACCTATAAAATCAATAGCATTAGCAACACTAGATATGACTTGCTCCCATCGACCATCTTTTCTTTTAATTTTACAAAAACACCTAATTTTTTCATCACTTTTCTCATTTTCAACATTCTCACACTGTACCCATGAGTTGGACATTGAATCCTAATTTCTTTCTATAAAACATTTTATATATTTTATTTCCCATAATTTCACTGCCTCAAGAAACCTACCACAGTTGGTTCAAAGACCGCTTCACCAAAGTTACTTTCACCCCAACCATGGAGTTTCCATTTTCATTCACATTGGTTTCATTTTCATTTTCAATGTAAAAGGATTTCATTATCATTTTCTTATCAATATGAGGGATTTCATTCTCATTTACATTCTCATAAGATATAATTTCTCATCATTTTCTTGTTTCTCGCATTGTTTCAACCCTAATATTATTGATCTCATCAATGGTGTATCCAAATTTCATCTAAACAAGCACTATCAATATTATGAAAACTTGGGTTTGAACACATACCTGGATAGATTGTTTGAATAGGTGCATCTTCCATATCATTGGGAGGTGGATTTGAAGACACACCCGAAGTTGTTTGCTTATCATTCAAAGTTGAAGTTGAAGGCACAATTGGGTTTGTCTTTGTAATTGCATTTTCTTCTATATTCACCATCTCCACATTTGCATCATCTACATTCATTTCATCATTCTTGGCTTCCTCTTCAACATTCTTGGAACTAGATGCTTCCAAATCTTTCATTTGATGATTCCTTTCTCTCCTTTCCCTTTGTCTTTTTGCCTCCTTATCTTTATTTGCTTGAACTTCTTCGGGTGTCATTAACTTTCTACATCTTTTTTTTTGTCTTTGCTTATCACCCATGGTTACCAAACCCTCTTTGATCACAAAAACAATAATTCAAGAAACTTATTTTCAAATTTCCACCTCCTTCAAATATTCAAATTAAACTATGTACTATGAAGATCATTTTTTCTATGAACTCGGGCGCAAGAAAACATCATGAGTACATCCAAAAATTCACTTTTACCAAATCTTCTTGTAAAAGTTCTTGCACTTGGATTCCACTTCTAAATTCAACCTCAAAGACTTTGTCTCTTCCAACAATTTGAATAGACATGCCCTCGCACACAACAAATTTGCAATAAAAAATGCAGAAAATGACACTCTCAGACCGTACTATAGAAAAGGAATGTTGCAGGAAAATCGTCTTTTACCAGAATTTTTTAAATTAGGGAAAAATGGCTATATTAGAAATGCGTACGCGTTATGTTCAAGAAACGCATATGCATTTCATAATGCATACACGTTACGTTTTCCCAACGGGTCAATGGGTAATGTGTATGCATTATGAAACGTGTACGCATTTCTTTTGAATAACACGTACGCATTTATTTAACGTGTACGTGTTATTTAAAAATTGAATTTCCACACCACATCCAGCCTTGTTTTTAGGCTTGGGAAAGGTTTGGCAATCCGAGCCTTAGCTTTTGACCTGCAACTAAAAAACTAAGGCAGATATAAGAAGAATGTCCAACTTTGACAACATAGCTGATGGACTTTTTTTTTGAATGAATCTATAAAATTAAAACCCATTAGAACACAATGTCTACTTTCTAAATATATAAATTTTGTTAAAATTGTATTATGTTTGCTATTTTTTAATTAATTTCTAATCAAACTAGTCCTTTAAATTGAAATATCAGGTTTTTAAAGTTTTTTAATAACTTTTTATTGGTTAATTTTTTTGAAAAAAAATTTATATGGCATCAAACTTCAGACAATTCTCTACACAATTAAAAAAAAAAGAGTCAAAAAATGTTTTGTTTAGGTCCAATTATGTTGTCCGTACACGTTGATTTTAAAAAACATCAATTAAGGCCAATAAAAAATTAATTAAAAAAAATAGTCAACCAAAAATTAAGCACAAAAAATCCACACATCAAACTTCATATGTTGTTAGCCTCATTTCCAAAAGGAATTAGAAAAATAATTTTAATTTGGGTCAAAAGTGTTGTCTGTATTAATTCTGCTTGGTATGGTAAAAAAATAGGACTTTTAAAAAGTGGTTTTATAGATCCCTATCAAAATTTAATTTCTATAATCTGCATTTTAATAATTTACATATTTGGAACTAGATTCAAAATTGAGTAGATTTTATATTAAATGAATTTTTTAATATTCATTGGGTGTAAGTGCCTCAAATTCTCAATCCAAATGTGACAAATTCTGAAAAGCAAAAACATTTCCACTTTTGAGCTTTTGTGTACCCAACTTCTTGCATCAGCCCAAAGAATTGTTGAACCATAAAAAGGCACAAGAAAAAAGGTGACCAATAATGAAGCCAACATTGCATATGATGAAGCGATTCAAGTTTTATTAGTGAGTGACACTACTGCAGGTTCATGGGTACTTGATTCTGGTGCCTCATTTCATGCCACTCCATGTCAGGGTGCTTTCAAAAGCTATCAAGAAGGTAAGTTCAGTATTTTTTTTCTTGGTGTACCATAGAAAAAAGTATTTCTTCCTTTATTTGGGAATGATTCATGAAAAATTAGACTTAATGAGGCCTTGATTCAGTTTTATGAGGTATTTTTCACATCCACACTAGGTCTTGGACACTTGCAAATTGAATAACATGCATTTATTGACATCTTGTAAAGGACTTTCACACTTTTCTAGACTTAATGAACCCCTTTTTCCCTTGACTCAACATTATAAAATGTATTTAAATACATTCTCACATTAATCTAGAAGGCTTTTAAAATAAACTTAATGCTAATGTAGTGTTGTAATGTGTCCTACACATTCACATTGGTTCTTGTGCCTTTCTAGGCTATGTGGACCTCATTTTAGTGTTGTAAAGTGCATTTAATCACACTTTCACATTGAATTTTGTGTCCCAAGCCCTAATTACTCTTTACATCATGATTAATAGGCCCCTATTACCCCATATTGTCCATCTAGAGGCAATATTTGATGAAATAACCAACAATGTCACTATATAAACCTAATTTTATTATCTCTCGACAATTTAGCTAGCAAATGGGCCCCACTTGGAATAATTCACCACCTATGGTGAATGACTCCCTTCTAGGTGGAACTAATTCACCCAAGGTGGAGAATGAGTCCCATTTGGCCCATTTTTTACTTTTGAGCGAGAAATTTTGAAATTTAAGTTTTATTTTTGTTCATGTCGGCCTTGGGGATCCAATTTTATAGGTAAATTAGGTGAATTTCATATAAATCAAGTCTCCAAACCCTAAATAATAACCATTCTTCATTATTCATCCATCATTCTTCCATATCAAGTCAAGCAAGTTAAGGTTTCATCATTGCAAGTCATCAAGATAGCTTCCTAAGACATTCAAGGGAAGATTCTTCATGTTTTGTTGCAAAAATTCAAGATAAAAATTAATTGAAAGGTTTTGAATTCATTGTTTCACGCTTCATTACATTCTTTCATCATTCTAGTTTAATTACCTAAAAGGGGTTTGACCAAGGTGAACCCCCATGCACTAACATCCAACATTTATCCTTCTCTTCTTGTGTGTTTATAGATTTAGGAATCTTGGAAGCTTTGAAATCATTAGAGATGAAGTCGTAAAGTTGTTGAAGACACCTTTCTATTGAACAGGGAAAAATATCCACCAAAAGTCACTTTCAAACCCAAAAATTAGAGTTTCAAAGGTGGACACTTGTCAGGAACCGAAGAGTAGATTGGGGACTTCAATTTCCACACTTGAATATTCATAAATTAAAAAGTGGACTCATTCATCATGGGTGGAAAATGAGTCCGACTACCAGGCCTGATTTTAGTTTTTTGCATTTTTGGATACCCATTTGTCTTAAAAAGGCTCGGGAACAATTTCACAAAACTGGGACTAATTCGCCCAAAATGGTGAATGAGTCCCACCAGGACTAAAAATAAGGATTAGTAGCATTCAAGAGGTCATTTCTAGCTTCCATCAAGATCCTAGGTGTGCTCTTTTAGTTTCATCCATTGTTCTTGTAATTTGCATTCATTTCTAGGTGTTTTTTGCATATATTAATGTATTTTCAAACAATCTGCATTTCATTAGTTTTACATTAATAATCAATCAATTTTACCAATTATCTACATTTATATGATTGTATTTAGTCTCAATTCCATCTTGCATGAACCTCTTATTTGACTAAACCACATCAATTTTAGGGTTCTATCTCTCTCCTTTTAGGTGAAAGATCCTAAGAGTGCAAGAGAAGTCCATAAAATCACAAAATTGTTGGTTCATTTTGGTGAACCTAATTTTTTGAATACTTTATTGTCTTATTTTTAGTCCTTCATCATAGATCTAGCCTTGCATTGACTTTGCAATAGGGTTTACGTTAGTCAATTTGCATGCTAGGTTTCAAATTTTGCATTCATAAGAAGTGCATTTAGGTTACATTGTTGGCATCTAATTTCATTTAAATTTTATGCAATTCTGAATTTTTAACTTAGGTTTGCATCATAACACTTAGAAAACATCAAAATCCATCAAAAAGATCTGAAAATTCTAAAAAAAATCCATATTGGGACTCATTCACCACCTTGGGCGAATTAGTCCTACTTCACCCCATAAACTACCTTTTACAGAGCTAAAAACCTTGTTTTTAAGCTTATGTTTGGTGCCATTACCTAGGTGTATCAGTTGGATGAATTTTTCTAACATGCATTTCATTATATCTAGATTAATTTGGCTCATTTTGGGCATTGCTTAATTTCAAATTTTACATTCCCACATCATTTCATAGCATAATTAGTCAATTATCATTTGAAAATGCATTTCATTTCAACCTTTTACATTGCATTTTGAATTAGCATAGATTGTTATTTCAAAATGTTAGTTTCAATTTTCTTCAAATTTTCAAAGAAAAAGCTAGCTAACAAGCATTCTAGTCCTTGATTTAATGCATTCCCTAGTTATGATAGTCTCTTAGCACAAGAGAATGAAAATATTAACACTTTTCTTAAACTTACACTCCCTCCTATCTCTCCCATTTGTAAGGATGATGTGTTAGAAGGGAATTCAAACATAGATAAACATGATGATCATAATTGTACTTCTCTCGATACGTCTCCTTTTAGTGATGAAGGTGTCTTGGTAGAAGGTACAATCATTGAGAATCATGAAGGTCTTGTTTGTCCTTCTCATCATTCCCTTTGGGAAGATAATATAACAATACAAGATGAATTCATTGCCACCACTTTACCTAGTCTCTCTTCATCTCCCAACACCTCCCCTATTTGTGATAATGCTTTTTGTGAATGATCACGACAAACACATTTGTGAGGAGGATGTGTTGCTATAAAGAAACCCAATGATAAAGAGTTATAGAATTATTTTTCTCCTTCCTAATGTTCCTAACAATTGGAAGGGCCTATTCAAACAAGAAGAACCAATCATTGACATACATGCAGATCATAATTGTCCTTCCCTTGATGTCTCCCCTATTTGTGATAAAGCTTCTTTACAACATCTAACCATGACATGTGATGCATCTCTTGATTGCCACTTTCCTAAAAGCTCTCCTACTAGGGTAGAAGTTGTGACACAAGACAATAAGATTATGGAGAACAGTCAAATTTTCCCCTCTCCTAGTATATCTCATATTCATGAAGATGATATTATGGTGTTAAAAGATCCAATTGATGAGCATCATGATAATATTATGTGGGAAAACATCATAGAACTATACAATTCAACCATGGATATTTCCCTTACTTATGATGACAACATTTGGGAAGAACCAATCCTTGAAAGACAAGAACATTTGTATTGTCATTCCCATACAAACTCTCTTCCTAGGGAGACTATTCTAATGCAAGAAAATAATGAGTCTTCCTTAGATGATAACAAACATCTGATTCTAGATTTCCCTTTATTAGGGATACATCAAACCAAGACCGTTGAGGTTATGCATGTGCAAGTGTCCATTAGATCCCCCTTGATCAATGAACCACATACATACCCCGTGGGACATCCTAAGAATCCTCTAATTCTTTATCCACCATCACACAAGCAACAAACTCAACACCAACCCGAACTCATCCTTTATCCACCTAAGAATAATGTTTCATACCAACCAAGTTACAATGACATTACCCACATATATTAAAAAGTATATACAATCAAAGCTAATCAAGCAGAAAATTTGTTTCCTTATCTAAATAAATAACATTATTTGTTGATCATTTCCATGTAATAGTTGGGTATGTGTATGATCATGATGAGCCAAAAAGTGGCAATATAATGGGTGTTTGTAGGGTATGTGGTTGATGACCTTGTTTTTACCCAAAATTGATGAAATGAAAAGGGTTTTTAAAGGAGATTCTTGGCTTTCCACCAATATAAATTATGCTTTACTTTGAATTTAATTAATCATTATTATTCATTTTCTATTTGAATTATGACTAAATTCTTTATTGATAGGCTGATTGAAAAACATTTTTAGCTTTCAAATGGTATCACATTTTTGGAATCCAAAATATGCATCACATTCTATGATTCACATACTATATGATTAAAAAAAGAAAAAATTAATTTCATGAATATTTGACCAAGTTAAGGTGGTCAGACATACAAGTTTTAATATTTTTTAAAAGTTGTAATAAAAAATTCATAATTAATTATTTACTTGGAAAAAAATTACAAAAAAATATGCATCCCATCCAGACATGAGTCCTCTATTTATGTCTAAAATATTATAACTTATTTTTATCATTTTATTGTGGTTAGGGTGGTTATACAGACACCTACTTCTTACGTTTTCCCTGAAATTTAAGTACTACTGCATTGAAATTTCAAATTTTCATCAAATAGATTTTTTTAAAATAAACTCTAAGAGTTTAGAAATTAAATTCAATTTGCTACGTGATTCTATTGATTTACTTTTTCTTGTGATGTGTACTCTTTGGTGGTGTGTAATTGAGCTTGATGCCTTCCAAGAGTGTATGATCAACTGAAGTGGCCTGATGCAAATGAGGCATCCCATCGGTAATGATCTATCAACCTAACTTGTCCTCTCTTGGAGACATTAGGCACAATCCTTCCTAAGAATAAGACCTTACATGAATAAAAATAAATACCCTTCAACAAAATATTGGCATGACTTTCAAAACATTTACAAAAACATTAGATTGTGGTGCCTTATGAATGTTATCAGGAGCATAACTTTGGTATGGTTTGTATAATGGGATGTTGATACACTGGCATGGATTTCTCATTATATGGTGGCAAGTTGACACACTAGCGTGACTTTCTCACTAAAACCACTTCCTTGGGACAACTAACTACACAGATGACCTTATGTTCTATGGCACCAGAGTGAGCACATCTTTTCCAACCCATTTTCTTTTCTTGCCACTGTATGATTATGTATCTTGTTGGTTTGACTAAGGATATTAGATTTTGGGGACTTGACTACCTTCTTGATCTTTGTGATCTTCATTTGTACACTCAAATCTCTCTTGAATGTCTACTTTAGTGTGAGTTGAAGCAAGTTCATCCTCTTACTAAAGTGGGGGCTAAATGTATCAGAAAAGTATTTCTTGTTTGATTTGCTTAATAAGTCATGAAAAATTGGACT
>VDFB02374796.1:0-30457 GCA_007258455.2 Sequoia sempervirens | reverse complement strand
CACTACTATTGTGTTGGATCTGTGCTTGACTTGCATGTCTAACCAGATTCCATGCATGTGTAACCGCCATCACTCCACTTTCCCTTGTTTTCCCTAAATGGCATCCTCCTAGTCATGGAGTTGACTGCCTTGTTTAGTTGTAGTATAAATAATGATTTGATGCTCCTTCTCCAAGGAGGTTGCATGATTGATATTGTACTCTTATTCTCCAGTTTCAATAATACATATACATTACTCTTTGTATGCATGATTTACAATGAATAAAATAAAGTTATGAGTATGAGCATCTGAGTTCTTGTTAGTTTAGAGGATACTTATCCAAGAGGGCCCACTTGGTGAGTAATCTATCTTCTTAGTTTAGCATTTGTTTAGTACTTAGATAGAAATCTGGCATCGACTGTTCCTGTAGCCACTATAATTTCATTACGTGATTGTTCCTGTAGCCAAAGCAAATAGAGTAGTCTCCTATTTGTCACTCAGATTTTCATTCTTGCTTTGCATTTCAAGTTGTTGGTTGATATTCAAAATTTTCTTCATTTCCTTTTAAGCAATTTACTTTTAGTATTGTGTTTCTTAGCTATAGATTGCAATGACTACTTGAGCCCCTAGTGCACATACTATGCTGAACCATTTCAAGTTCATGTCCCTAGTTTGACAAGTTAAATGCACCTTCATGATGATTGAATAGCTATTTAGGTTAGATTTCTAGTCTCTGAATAATGGCTATAAAGGCTTAGTTATGAAATCATTGTAGGAGGCTGACAAGTCTCAAGGTTATTAAGGAAATCGTTTAGGAATTTATTCATGTTGTCATCATCTTCTCCAATGATGTCAACATCATGTTGAGGACATGCATTAGGAGTTGAGTGAGCATGAGTAAGTTCAATTTCATTAGGGTCATTTCCAAAAGTACAACTTAACACATCCACTAAGGATTTCAAGGACATCCACAACTTGCCAAAGCACATATCCATAATGAAATGCAATATAAGAACTTAGAAGGAAAGGTTTAAATGAAAATTTGAGATTATGTAATATACATAATGAGCCAAATGAAATTATATACAATGAAATGGATGAAACAAAAACTCTAGAAATAGAAATAGAAAAGTAACAACAACAAACTAAAACATAGAAATTGAGTTTTTAATGCTGGAAAATGTAGTTTAAGATTTGAAATAGGACTAAATCACCTAGAGGGGAATCTAAATCACAATAAAAGTTTTCCAGAGGTTTAAATGATGAATAATAGTAACCAGAAAATACCCAAAAATTAGGCAAACCCATCTATACTAGGACTAAATCACGTAGAGGGGCATATGAGTCCCAAATAGGGTTTAAATGCACAAATTTCAAAAAATTATAAGTGAAATTTATGCTTTCTAGTTTTTATGATGTTTAAACTAAGTGAAAATGCAAATTTCAAATGAATTCCAATGATGCAAGATACAAAAATGCAACCTATATGCACTTTCACTAATGCAAGATTTGGAAACCCTAGAATGTCAATTAACTAATGCAAACACTAATGCAAAGTTAATGCAAGCTAGATTTAGGATGATGATGCACTCCATATTAGAATTAAGATGTTCTAAATGAAGGTTCACCAAAATGTAATGATGGAAATAGGGTGCCCCAACTTTTAGGAGATGGAGAACATGGGGTAGGGTCCCATTTTGTTATTATTACATTCAAGGAAACCTTAGAGATCTCAATTTAGGTATGGAATGAAGGAAAGAGATCTACTAAAGTTTATCCTAGGGCATGATTAGAGACTAAAAGGGGGTTCACCACAAAGCCAGGGCTTGGAAAGAAAAATAACATGCAAAACTTAATTATGAAATTTAATGATATGCAAGACTATAATAAATGACCTAGAAATGAATTCAAAACAAAACAACTGAGAAATCATAGAGGTGCACCTAGAAACTTGTAGCAGCTTGAATGAAGGCCTGAAATGCTGAAAATGTTGAATTTAATGCACACTTGGACTCATATGCTAGGTTGGGAAATTTAGTCCTAGATTAGGTTTCTGGATAGGAACATAAATTTGGAAATAATAGGTCTAAAACTCTTGAAAACTATGAAAATGACTGTATTGGGACTCATATGCCAGAAGTGGCGTATTAGTCATGTTTGGATTTTTCAGAGGATTGGGATCTGAATCCACTCTTCAATCTCTGCTCTGTCTTCTCAACCTGGTTTCTGGATTTAAATTGCTAAATTTTTCTTTGTAGGTGTCCTTTAATGGTCTTGTATACAAGGTGACAACTTTGACAACTTTGCAAACTTGAAAACTTTTCTCCAATCTTTCTCTTCAATATGCCTTCAACCTAGATCTACAAATCACATAGTAAACTTGGGAATTTTTTTGTTTTATTAGTGGAAAAGGGTTTGCCTTGGTCAAACCCTATTTTGGTAATCAAAACTTGTAATGTAATCAAATGAAAAGAAGGAATGATGAATCAAAAATTATATGTTGTAACTCACAAAACCCTAGAAATAAAGGCCAAAAACATGTATGAACTAGATCCAATGGATGTGGATCTTGATTCTTTCTTTAATGTAATAGATCTTTAATTGAATGCTTTCTTGAATTATGAAAACCCTACATCACAATTGTTAGCTCAAACAAAAACATGATACATGATGACTTTGACATGATTCTTGATAATCTCCTCTTGAAGACTCTTGAATGCTCTTGTAAAATCTTGATTTCTCTGGTGAACTCAAATTTTATTTAAGGATGCTTATTAAAATTTCTAGGAGAAAATGAATGAAATAACCTTGTATTTATACTTTTTATGCCAAATTTCCTAAAATTACAACACTACAAGCCAACATCAGATCTAGGAGAATAAAATCCCGCAAAGAATTTGAATTTAATTTAATTTTAAGCCACACGGGACTCATATGCCAGAAGTGGCATATGAGTCCTATTAGGCTAGGCAGTGGGACACATTTTTCAAGAAATGCTTAGATTCATGTGAAATCCAAACCAAGGCCCCGAAACTTAGGTGGGACCCATATGCACAAGGTGGCATATGATTCCTAGATCACTAAATTTGGGCCATAGAATCCAAAAGCACTTGAATTGTGATTGGATGTTGGTTTATGTTAAGATTATCCTTGAAAAGATGCATTAATTAAGGCTTGTGGATATAAAATAAGGAAAATTAAGGCATAAAGAATCCTCATTAATGATGAAATCCCTAGATTAGTGTGAAAGTGTAATACAACACTTTACAACACCCTAAATAAGGAACAATTTGGTTCACTTAGTTTACAAGGGCCCAAGACCATATGTGAATGTGTTAAACACATTACAACACTAAATCAAGGCCACATTAAACTCTATTTGACAAGGAGGGCCCAAACAAATGAAAAAATGTAGAGGGATACATTTTTTGTCATTACACAATTAGATTAGGATCACTCTTGAGGATCAACACAAAAAAAATTTCACTTGCACTTGGGGTACCTTTTGTTGGAATGCTATGGCATTTGGTCTCAATAATGTTGGAGCAACAAATCAAAGAGATATGACCACCATTTTTCATGACTACATGCATATATTTATGGAAGACTATGTTGATGACTTATTGACAAAATCCTTAACAAGATATGATCATCTAGCAATGTTAAACAAGATTTTTAGAAGGCTAGAAGAATATAGGGTTAGGCTAAATCCAAAGAAGTGTGTGTTTGGGGTCCAATTAGGAAAAATCTTGGGATACATGGTCTCTCATAGAGGAATTGAATTTGATCTTGCAAAAGTAAAAAAAATTATGGATATGCCCCCACCCACCAACATAAGTCAATTATGTACTCTACAAGGAAGGTTGTAGTCTAACTGAAGGTTCATTTCCCAATTAGTTGACAAAATTCACCCATTTCAACACTTTCTATGTAAAGGAGTACCCTTCATATGGACTGAATGTTGTCAAGAGGCATTTCAACAAATAGATGATTATATATTGACTCCAATTCTCATGCCTCCCATTGATGCTAGACACTTAATCTTATACATGTTATCTACCACATCAACACTGGGGGCATTACTAACACATAATGACAATGATGGAAAAGAGAGAGCTTTCTACTATATTAGTCATACTCTTGTAGAATATGAGCTTAACTATAGTCCCATTGAGTGAGCATTCCTTGTAGTTTTTTTCACCACACAAAATCTTATACATTATATGATTAACCATCACACAAAATTGATAGAAAAGATTGATCCTTTGAAAAATCTATTGAGCAAGGAAAATTTGATAGGTCAACTGGAAAAGTGGGTCATGATCTTGAGTGAGTATGACATAAAATATGTTGATCATAAGGAAATAAAAGGACAAGTGATAGCTGCTTAACTTGCAAATATACCAATGATAGTAGATCATCCTCTAGTGTCTGAATTTCTTGATGAATCCATCTTTACAATAGAGAATCCTACATGGAAATTTTACTTTTATGGGTCTTATACAAATCATGGTTTAGGGGATGGTATTCTTTTTATCACACCTCAAGGGGACTCCATTCCTAATTCATATCTAGAATAACATTCATGTGCATGAAAAACATGGCTAAATATAAATCATTGTTGATACAAGTATAAAAGGAAATCAAATAGAAAATTAAATATCTTCAAGTCTATGGTGATTCCCAATTGGTTATCCATCAAGTTAATGATGACTATGATACAAAAGGATGAGAAGCTTACACCCTAGAAGTGCATGGTGGATGGTTTTAAGTTGAACTTAAATGTTATTTATTTTGATTAAATTCTTAGGATTCAGAGCAAAGTAGTTGATGTGATGGAAACCATTTGATCTCTCTTGGATATTCCTAACAATGCCTCACAGTACGAGTTCTTGGTGGAACAACTGTTTATCCCTACATTCAAGGTCCCCAAATCAGAACTTGTGTGTGAACTTGTTGGTATTGAATCTCCTTGGTACAAAAAAAATTATACTTAGGTCTGCATGACCAAATTATCCCTCTTGACTTGTCCAAAAACCAATGCAAGACATTTATTCGGCAAGCCTCCAAATATGTCATCATCGGTGATACCCTTTACCATTGTAGCCTAGATAACACCCTCCTAATATGTATTGATTCATATGAAGCACAAATGACCTTATAAGACATACATAATGATATATGTGAAGCTCACTCTATTGATCCTACTCTAGCTAAGAAGCTTATGTGAATGGGATACTATTGGCCTACCATGGAATGCTATGCCTACTACTTTGTGAAGAAATATTTCCAATATCAAATACATGGAGATATTATACATGCACCTACTTAGGAACTTCACCCAGTTACATCACCTTAGCCATTATCTTAATGGGAACTTGACCACATGGGGAAGATTCACCCTACCTCTGCTAATGGTCATAATTTTATCCTTGTTACAACTGAGTACTTTACTAAATGGATTGAAGCTATTTTGATGACCTACATCACTGGTAAGCAAATATCCAAGTTCATACTTAACTACATCATATTCCAGTATGGTGTTCCCTAATCCATCATCACAAATAATGACCATCCCTTCAAAAATTAGGATGTCCATGAATTATGCAAGAGATTCCATATCCAACATCATTTTTCCACTCCATACTATCCCCAGGGTAATGGTTAGGCTAAGGCATCTAATAAGACCATCCTTACAATCTTAAAGAAGAATGTCGATGACGCTGGCTGTGATTGACATATCCAACTCAATCATGCATTGTGGGCCTATTGTACTAGCATTTGTACCCCCACAGGTGCCACTCCATATTCCCTCATCTTTGGATTTGAAGCCATTCTTCCCATTGAGGTTGAGTTACCATAATTGAGGGTATCTATGCAACATTTTATTAATGAAGAATAGTACCACATATCCCATTTGCATGAGCTAGAGCTATTGGATAAAAAGAGACATAATGCCATAACCCATTTATAGGCATACCAGAACCATCTTCAGTGCAACTACAATAAGAAAGTTTGAGTCAAATATTTTGACATTGGTGACCTAGTCTTGAAAAAGAATCCTAAGAATCAAATGGATTGAGAAAAGCCTAGAAAGTTTGAGCCTAATTGGCTGGGTCCCTACATCATCACAACAACATATGGGTTTGGTGCTTATTAGCTTTCTACTCCTGAATGTGAACCATTACTAGAGCCTATCAACAACATGCACCTTCATTGGTACTTTACATAGCTTCCAGAGAATCCCATCAAAAGTCAAAAAATTAAAAAAAAAAAATCAAAAAATCATCACCCTGATGAAAACCTCGAAAATAGGCATCTTGGTTGACACCAAAAAAATAGAAAAAATAGAAAAAAAATAGTAAAGAGAAATAATTCATCTAATAGTGAAAACCACTTAGTGGTGCTTTGGATAAGTACAATGGTGAAAACTTGGCAAATAGGTGCCATGTGTAGTCAATCTTTGCTCTATCTTCCACCATCATTCTATCTAGTTTTTCACCCCTGTCCACCCATCCTCCACTTATAATAAAAAATTTCATCCCTCTCATGGCCTTAGAACCATTGAAATTTAGTTCCTTTGCCTTTCATGTCCATCAATCCTTTGGTATCCATCATAAGTTGGTCCTATACTTGACTAGGGGAAATTCCTTAACCTATATCTTTATGGGATCCTAAACATGGTATCTTCTTTTAAAACATCAAAAAATCCAAAAAGTCGTGAAAACATCAAAAATATAAAAATCATAAAACATCAAAACCAAAATGGATGTCTTATATGACTTACCATATTTCTTGAAGTCAAATCGGATCTTAGTATGATTCATTGTACTCCTTTTTTGATAAGTGTTTATTTTTGCAAAGGGATAATAGTGAACACCTTGGTCTATTTCATGCCATGGTGTTTATTTTGCATTTTCTATAATTTTACCACCCAATCATGATAAACATATAAGTCCAACATCTATCAAGCAAGCTATCAATTCCTTTTCATTTGACTAACTCAACTAACATCCATGTTCTTTGTGATCACACCTCCTAATTTATTGCAATCATCCTGATGGAATCCTATGGCACATAAAAAATATCTTGCATACATAATCATGTTAGAAGCATCATAGGCATCATCATAACCATATTAGCTCATTCATTTGCATCAAAAAATACAAAAAACATAGATAGCATCATAAAGAATCATACATGCATTTGCACATGCACATTACATAGAATAATCACATAGTATCACCCTACATCTGTAGATCTTTATCATACATATCACATTTTCATAAAAAATGAAAATCATACAAATCATTGCATTTACATACACCATCCATATCCATTATCCATGTCATGATATTTGCATACATTATACATATCTATACTGCACCGTATACCACAATCATCAAACAACCATAACATCATAAATAATATAATAGATCATGTGCATCCATCCATACATCATAATATAGAGAATCATAAAGCATAAACCATATATTACATCCATAATGTACCGTAACATATAGAATTATCTCATAATAATATAAATGTGTAACATCATATTATCATAATCCATACCACATATCTAAACATGCGTAATAAATAACAAATCATGTAGTCACTGCCAAATTCATGTATCTTACATATATATCAGAAAAATTATCACAATACAATATCAAGATGTATCCAAAACTCGAGCTTGTAGGCTCAATCAAAATGTACATGTATCAGTGTCTAGTATATGAACTAAAACAAGTCTAGTTGGTGCTACCCCTATCGTTTGATGGGGAGGGTCATGATGGAGGCTTCCTATCATGTGGTTGATGAGAACCTAAGGCCCTATGTACTAATCCTAATGGTTGATGGTAAGGTGAAGGTCGTGGCTGGGAGACACCCCCACTGTTCTGAGTCCATTAGGAGTGTGACCTTCTCTATGATCAACTCATAACCTCTATAAGTCTTGGCTCTCTCTACTCAGGAGGAACTACCCTCTCATATAAGTCTTTATAGTATTGCTCCCCTCTAATAGCCCTTTGTAGTTATTGAGAAAAACATATCATCAACATCTGCTAATAAAGTCTATAACACTCTACTCTACCCACTATGCTCCAATCACGGTCATGTCCCTCTCAACCCTTAGCTAATGTATCTCTGCCTGTGTGACCTATAGTTGTGCTTGTAGCTCTACCATCTGTGGATCCCCTACTTGGACCTCTACCTCATCCTCCATCACCTCAAAAATGGGGATCTCCTCCAACCTCTCCTCAATCACCACTCTCTCCCTCTCCTGCTCCTCCTCCTCCTTGTCCTCCAACTCCTCCCTTCCAACCTCCTCCACCTCAAAATCCATACCAATGTAGACATCTACTATGGCCTCCTCATCCCGATGAGGAGGAACATCTACCTATCCTCAGACATTTTTTTGCTCCTCTTTCCTTCATCCCTCCTCTGCTCTCACTCCCTTCTCCTGACAAGGAGCATCCACTGCCTACTAGCCTCCATCCTGTCTTAGTGCTCGAGGTGGACATCCACCTCAGTATTTGCCTCTCCCTCCTCTATCTCCCCTCCCTCCCCTACCTCCTCTTTCCCCTATCCTTCCTCTATCCCCATCATCTCCTCCATCATGCCCTTGACCCCATCCTCATCCTTAGAGCCAACCTCTTGGATCTCTCCCTCATCTCTCTACAAGTATCGATTGATCAGGATTGGTCAATGGCACTAGCCTATGCTAGGCCCACCATGCATTGTACTCAAGTGTGGTGCCCACATCTATCACCTCTGCCCCCACACCCCACTAAATAGGCTACAGGGAATTAATACCCTACTCCATAATGATGACATTGAACATGGTCCCCCATGGTTGAATATCTCTACTCAATCTAGAAAACTTTGTTGTGCCCACTAGGAGTCCCTATCTCTCCCCAAACTATTATTGAACCCTCTCTAGAAGGTAGTGCTCTATAATGTTCTATGATTGAACTATGCCACCAATAAGATACCATGTCTAATGGTAATATGACAAGTGCTCATCATCATCTACAAGAGGGGTGCAGTCCCTGTATGATTTCCTGATGAAAGAATCTAAAATGTTGATTTCATGATGCCAATATCCAACATTGCCAAAATTTATCTGTGTCACAACACCTCCATATATATACATAAGGAAAACTTTCCCTTAGTTGTCTCTGCATAGATGGATAGAACACTATGATATGATACCATGCCCAAACCATGAGAAAATTCATTCTATAGCTAATAGACTATGCTCCCCTATAGGCTACATCATGAAGCTGGAAGTACAACATGGATAGCATACAAGGTCCTCAAGCATACACTATACCTTAGGTTATCATGCCAACTAACATCTCCCATCCGACAAGGAACCCATATCCTTGCTAATTAGAGCACATGACTCCACCAATCATACTATAGAGAACAACAATCAACATACCATAACTCTCTACCAACACATCCCAAGGAATCTCATCCTCCTTGAATTTGAGCTCAGTAACATCCTAATGCTTGAATTCCATCAGAATCGCACCATACACATGATTAGGATCATAAGACACATGCACTCCCCGAATCAAAAGCCTCAAAATTCACCACACATCCTCAAGCATCACTATGGCCTCTCCTATTGGAAAATGAAAGGAGTTGGTATCTTAATGTCACCACTTGACCAAAGTGGTAAGTAGTCCCCTATTATCCCTGAACATGGGAATGAAGGTAACATAGTACAATCCAAGGGCATGTAACTAGTCCTTCTCATCACCTTGCAGTTGGTCTCATGGTCTAAAAGTCGAAGGGTGGTTCTCTTGAGTATAGATGGGATCTAGTTGTTGGCATATTTTTGTTATTGATTTCTGTGAGATGGGAAAATAAATAGGAATATAGATGCATAAACAATGACAACAATCAAAAATTTCCTAGATCAAGCTAAGATTCCCCAAATCAATAATGAAGTGAAATGAAATAAAATAATTCAATAAAATAGAGCAATATCATCTAATTCTCATGCTTGCTTGATTCATCTCCATTATCCTTCTCAACTTTTCTTTGAAATGCTCAATATGCCCTCAAATCACAAGTATGCAATATTTTCCTGTAAGTATATGACAACAAAACTTTGATGATTGTGATTACCAAAAAATAGAGTGTGAGGACCTGATTGAACATTTAAGTGATTTGATTGAGAGATTGATTGAACAGTTAAGTGATATGATTGATTAGTTAGCTAGTTGTATGGGAGGTTGATTGAATAGTTAAGTGATATAACTTAGAGAGCATGTGAGTCAAAAGTGGTGATAGATCAGTTAGTTGAATGAATTGAGAGAGAGTGTCAGTCAGGAGTGGAGAGAATTATGCATGAGATTATTTAATTAAAAATGTAAGAGACATGTGAGCTCAAATAGAAGAATCAATTATTAAATTAATTCCTTAATTTGTAAGGAAGTGTGTGTACATGATCAAATAATCAAATGAATTATTCAATTTATGAAGGAACTTTAGATGAGAAAATAGAATAATTAATTAAATAAATAATTATTTATTTAATTAAATGTGGGAGAATATGATTTAATTTAAGTGACACAATTAAATAAATTTATGAGACTTATTTAATTAATCAAAAGAAGATATTAGAACTAATTAGTGACATAATTAATATAAATTAATGTAATTTTCTTAATTAATCAATTTTAGAAGAATAATGAAAATGAATTAATTAAATGGTTAAAATTATTTAATTAATTAGAGGAAATACAATGTTAAGTTATATTTAAATGATAAAATCATTTAATCATTTTGTGGGTATCTTGAATTGATAATAAAAAATGTAGTCGTAGGCCTAAGCCATTTTTCAGTGTCTACATTTTGTCCCTCTTTGACATAATGTTATTTTGGTGTTGTGTCAAAGAATAATGAATAACATTCCTTGAACATGCCCCAGTGCGAAATAGGTAAAGGTATGCCCCCTTGGGAAAATTGATGAATTTTTAAAAAAATCAAAACAAAATTAGAAATTATCCCGATTAAGTAATGATTTGGTTGTTTATGTGATGTAATGATGATTCTTTAATGATTCATGTTTATGTGATGATGATGATGTATGCTTTTAATTATGATTGATGCACTTGATTTATGATGTAATGGATGCATATGAGTTATGATATATTGTCACTGTATGCATTGTGTTATCTATATATTTATCATGTTATGAAAATGTTAATGATAATGATTTGATGTTCTTAATTCCTTATGAAAAATGGACGTGGATGTAAGATGCATGCTACTCTAATATTGTAATGAATGGAGGTGAATTTTGTGTGTCACAGTACACCATCCAGATGTGATGGAAGAAGAGTGTTAGCTTGAAGATGATTCATGTAGCATGAAAGAAAGATATGTCATCACTTTTCTGTCATTATACTAGACATTTGCATTTTAATCATCATTGGGTGGTTTATTGCAATAGAAAAGAAACACCATGATATGAGGTAGACCAATGGTGTGCAATATCATTCCTTTGTTGAAAACAAATAGTCACAGACAAGGATTGTCGTGACTCATACTTAGGAACCCAATTGTTCGCAATCTTTTAAGACAAACCACAAAAAACAATCCAAATAAAATGTGTCAAGAAATGTTGTTGCTCCTCTAAATCCTATTGCTAGGACATCCTTGAGGTGGCTAGTGACAAGAAAAATTTGAAAAGATAAGACAATCATCATGATACATTGTTGCTCCTCTAAATCCTATTGTCAGGACATCCTTGAGGTGGCTAGTGACATGAAAACTTCAAAAAGATAAGACAATTAGTAAAAAAAAAAGATATTCTCATGTAACATTATCGCTCCTCTAAATTTTTCATAGGAAATCTTCAAGGCGGATCGTTACATGGTCATATCAAATCATTGAAAAATAAATGAAAAATGCTTGTCAAGACATGTGTGTCACGTCTTTTTTTGTTTGCCAAGGTTGACTTGGTGATGACAAGGGTCACTCTAGTCACTCTTTAGGAAGGACACATCCTAAAGAAGATTGCAATATTGAATTTGGTTACTACTAGGGTAGGGATTCAGGAAGGACACATCCTGAATAAATGAAATGACATGGTTTGACGTCAAGAAGGATACATCTTGAAGACTCTTAAGTGATTGATTTGATAGATTTTATGTTGATTTAGGAAAGACACATCTTGAATGAATTGGTTGACATAAAAGAGTCCGACGTCAAGAAGGACACATCTTGAAGACTCTTAAATGACTGATTTGATAGATTTGATGTTGATTCAGGAGAGACATATACTATATTTAATTTGGTTGACATAAAAGAGTCTGACGTCAAGGACACATCTTGAAGACTCTTAAATGATTGATTTGATAGATTTGTTGTTGATTCAGGAAAGACATATCTTGAATAAATTGGTTGATAGAAAAGAGTTTGATGTCAAGAAGGAAACATCTTGAAGACTCTTAAATGAATGATTTGATAAATTTGACGTTAGAATAATTTTTGACTAGTTGGATTGTGCATTGTTTTTTACCTTGCGTTTGAGTTGTTTGGTGTATGATCATGTGATATGACCGACATGAAAAACCATAAGAGGACTGACATCTAGGGCCTTGGGGGCACATCGATTGATGGCCTTTCCTATGTCATGCACTTAGATACCATGTAGTTCGACTAGACTTTGACCAACAGGACTGACTAAAAAAGATTTATTTATTTAAAGACATTCGACTTGTGTAATAGTGAATGTGATGAACCCTAAATGACTGCCTAGTATAGCCTCGGGGGCTTAGCGATTGATGGAATTGCCTATGTTATACATGTAGAGACCTCATAGTTCGACACAACTTGACTTTTCTTTATTTGACAAAGATTAAGTCATGATTTTATTGTTTGACTAAATCCAAAAGGATCAACTCAATGTCTTGGGGGTTCATTTAAGATGAGCCTTTCCCATGTAGTGAATGCACAGAGACAATGTAGTTTAACCCAACTTGACTTTTCTTTCTTTGAAAAAGATTAAATCATGATTTTATTCTTTGAGTAAACCCAAAAGGACTAACTTAATGTCTTGGGGGCTCAATTAAGATGAGCCTTGCCTATGTAGCAAATGCATAGAGACAATGTAGTTCGAACCAACTAAAAAATAAGTTAGACTCAGATTCAAATGACTTTTTTTTGGATTTTCAATGATTTTGCAATTTTTTTAGGGATTTTTTTCGAGGACATTTTATGATTTGTAGTGATTTTGAAACTTTTCAAATGTTTTTTTGTTTTTGACATGTTTTCTAAATGTTTTTGTGAGTTTTCGCCAATGTGTTAGGACCTAAAGATCTAGAGGTTTCCTCCACCAAGAATGGGTGTTATGTATTTTTCCTTGGTCAGGTTCTATGTGAGATTGGATGGTAAGAATGATTTTGCATGGTATGCTACAAACATCAACCAATCTCAAGTCATAGAATTAGCAACTACTGTATTGTGGTCTTGTAGAATGAAGGAGGAACAATTGTATTAGTATGGGTGAAGGTGTAAAGACCATATGAAGTGATAATAGATGACGAAGTGAAGACTGTCTACACATGGCACATGTTTGCTAGGTTTTTACCATGGTACTTATCCAAAGTGCCATTGAGATGGTTTTCACTGTTGGATGGATTATTTCTCTTTACTATTTTTTTTTGTATTTTGTGGTTTCAACCAAGCTTTTTGAAGCTATGTGTAAAACTTGTGCAGGTGCAAGCTGTTTATAGGCCTAGATAATGGTTCTCCCTCTAGAGTGGACAATTGATATGTGTTGGAGCCAAAGGAAGTTGTGATGACATAGGGACCTAGTCAGTTAGGCTCAAACTTATTAGGTTTCTCTTGCTCTGACTGGTTTTAGGAATTTTTCATTAGTACCAAGTCATTGATGTCAAAATGTTTGACCATAACCCACTTGTTGTAACTTCTACAAAGACAATTCTAATATGCTTGTAAGTGGGTCATAGATTTTTGTCTTCACTCATCTAGTAGTTCTATCTCATTCAACCTAGATATCTTGTGCTCTTCATCATTGATTAACCCTTTCATGGACAATCGTAGAGAGGGGACTTCAAACTCAATGGGGATAATAACCTCCAAACCAAAGACTTGGGAATATGGGGTGGCTCTAGTGGGAGTACAAATGATGGTTCGATATGCCCATAAGACAGGGTTGAGTTGAATGCACTAGTCATGGCCAACGTCACTGACAGTTTTCTTAAGGATTTTAATAATGGTTTTATTGGACGTCTTAGCTTGACTATTTCCATGCAGGTAGTAGGGAGTGGAAAAATGGTGTTGGATGTGGAATTGTTCACACAATTCATGAAAATCTTGGTTTTTGAAAGGATGACCATTGTCTGTGATTATGGACTGTGGAATACTGTATTAGCAAATGATATAATTAAGAATGAACTTTGTGATTTGTTTACCGATGATATAGGTAAGGGCGATGGCCTCTACCCATTTGGTAAAGTATTCAGTGGTGGTTATAATGAATATATGGCCATTTGATGAAGTGGGGTGGATTTTTCCCATGAGGTTGAGTCCCCATTGAGCAAAATGCCAAGGAAAAGTGATGGGTCATAGTTCCTTTGCCAAAGCATGAATAAGATCACTATGAACTTGATATTCTCTACATATTTTAACAAATTGGTATGCATCATGTTCCATGGTCATCCAATAGTATCCCAACCGCATAATATTTTTGGCTAAGGTAGAACCACTGGAATGGGCACCACAAATTCCTTGGTGCACTTCGTGTAAGGTTGTTTGTGCTTCCATGTTATCGAGACATCAAATTAGGGAATTGTTAAAGGTGTGTCAGTATAAAGTATCCTCGATGATGCCATAACGAGAGGATTTTTGGATAAGTTATCAAGTAAAATCTAGGAATGGAGGTAATTATAAGTGTCTAGGTACTAAGGTGACTTAGGACCAACAAGTTCACAAGCCATTTCGAATTCTAGGATGTCAAAAGCTAGGACCAATAGTTGTTCCACTAGGAACGTGTATTGTGACACATTGTTAGGTATGTCCAAGAGCAATCCGATGGTTTCCATGGCATTCACTATTTTTTTTTATGTGGGATAATTGACAAAAGGTGATATTGACAAAGTAAATCTTGAAGCTTTCAACCATTTTCTTATAGGGAGTTAATTTCTCATCCTTTGTATCATAGTCATCATTGACTTGATTGATGACTATTTATGAATCTATGAAGACCTGTATACTTTTGACCTTCCACTTGACTGCCATATGCAATCTTGTTAATAGGGCCTCATATTCTGCTATATTGTTTGAAATTGTTTGTATAAGGGAATACAGTTCTAAATGATTTCGATATCATGTCACCTTGTGGGGTGGAAAACATTACCCCAGAACCTGACCCATGATTGGTATAGGAGTCTTCAAAGTACATCCTCCATACATTACTTGTCTTAAGAGTGAATAGTGACTCATCTAGAAAATCAACGATGAGGGGATGTTCTGCTTGTGTTGGCGCATCTACGAGTTGATATGCTATCACTTGTCCTTTTATTTCCTTGCACTCGATATATTAGATGTCGTATTCACTAAGGACCATGACACATTTTGCTAATCACCCAGTTAATTATGCTCTACTGAGAAGATACTTGAGTGGATCAGTTTTTTCTACCACCTTTGTTTGGTGGTTCAACATGTAATGCCTTAATTTTTGTGCTCCAAAGATCATTGCAAGGTAGGCCCATTTGGTATGAGTGTAGTTGAGTTCATACCCCACCATGGTCCTGCTAATATAGTAGATTGCTCTTTCCTTTTCCTCATGGTCATTTTAAGCAAGTAGTGCCCCTAGTGTTGCTGTGGTTGTGGATACATATAATATGAGGGGTTTTCCATCTATGGGTGGCATCAAGATAGGTAGTGTTAGGAGATACTCTTTTATCTATTGAAAGGCTTCCTGGAATTTTTTGGTCCATATGAAAGGGATATGTTTATGTAACAGGTACTGAAACTGATGGCATTTGTTGGCAAGTTAAGCAATGAATCTCCTAATAGATTGTAGTCTCCCCTATAAGGACCTTAATTGATTTATGTTCTTTGGGGGAGGCATGTCTATGATGGATTTTACCTTGGTGGGATCAAATTCTATGCCTCACTGCGAGATGATGTATCCCAATATTTTTTTGGACTTTACCCCAAAGACACACTTCCTCCGGTTGAGACGGACCTTGTGCTCTTCTAGTTGTTGAAAGATCTTGTCTAAAACCTTTAGGTGATTGGCTCTGTTTAAGAACTTTTCCAGGAGATCATCAACATAATCCTCCATTAGAGTATGCAATAGGTATGAAATATTGTAGTCATTTCCCGTTGATATGTAGCTCTTGCATTTTTCAACCCAAAGGGCATGGCGTTCCAACAATAGGTACCCCATGGACAAGTGAAATTTGTTTTATGTTGGTCTTCTAGAGCAATACAAATTTGATTATAGCTAGAGAAACCATCCATAAGGGACAATATATCATATCTTGTTGTAAGATCCACGATCATGTTGATGTTGGGGAAAGGAAAATTTTCTTTTGGGCAAGCCTTGTTTAAATCCCTAAAGTCAGTACATATGTGGATTTGGCCATTTGGTTTTGTGCTGGGTACCAGATTGGAGATCCATTCTGCATAATCAATCGACCTGATGAAGCCAACATCTAAGAGTTTCTTTAGTTATATCTTGACCAACAAGGGAATTTGTGGATGCATTTTCTAGAGTTTTTTCTTTATTGGTTTAGCATCCAGATTCAATGGTAAGTGATGTAATACTAGCTCATGGTCCAACCCAGGCATGTCGGTGTATGACCAAGAAAAAATACCATTCTGCTATGTGAAGAATGCTTGGAACTTTAGTTTTTCTTCTTATGTCAAGGAAGCTACTATCAACACTATCTTAGGATCCTCATGTGTTCCAGTGTTGACCTCTAGGGTATCTTAAATTAGTATAGGCGATCACTCTTGTGTGACGGGGAGAAAGTCCAACCATCCATCCTTAGGCGCCTTAGGGAGATTTTCACCTTCAGATACATCCTTTGTTTTTACTTTTTCCTTATCAGAGGGTGCCTCACAATTTTCACCCAAAGACCTTTCATTTTTCTCTTTATTTTTATTTTTGCGAATGGAGGGTGATGCAGTCTCCCCAAAGTATGTTGCCACATCAAGTTCTATTGTGAAGCTAGCTTTATGGTATCCCCATTGCATTCCTTCTCTCAGTTCCATGAACACATCAATATCTTCATCATTTTCAAAGGTATCCAAAATGATAGGACCTTGTTTGTCCCAGTCCACCAGTTGTGGGTAGACTAGGGAAATTCCATCATCGGTATTTGGAAAAGGTGGGGTAGTAGCCAATAAGGTAAGGACTGAGGTATTGATTCAAATGTTGACATTCATACTATTGGTTACCTTAGGGCTAGGTGTATCTAAATCATGGAAAATGTTATCCAATTCGTAAGTGCTAGAGGCATAGGATTCCCATTCCCAGTTGTTAGAATCATTGTCATCATAAAAGTCATTTTTAGAATCCTCTGATGTCTCAACACATTTAGAAGCATTTACTTCCTTATTTGAAGGAAATTTGGTTTTAGTGGTACCAATCTGTAGTGGTTTCCACCCTAACCCAAGATTCTTCCCCCATTTAGTAGGTATGTAGGGTTCTCTTCTTCCATTTTTATTTATGCCTAACCCACTAGTTTGATCATAACCTTTTGCTTGCATCATTAGAAAACCTTTACCATATTGCTCTATTGGTAGTGGTGTCACTTCTTCTTTATAAACCCAGTCAAACACATCCTTAATATCTTCCTTTTCAAGGTCTCCCCATTTGACGAAAGTAGTTTTAGGAGGTACATGAATCAGGACCTTAGGTTCCATGTTGTAACACAACTTTCCATATATCTTTAGTGATTTTGGTATCATGGTAATCAAGAAGGTAGTATTAATGTTGTATTCTTTGCATCCCTTGTCTTGGATCTGGATCTCGAGGTCGAGGGATTTGGCAATGGAAGTAGAGGATGTGGAGGCAGATGAATGAGTGACATTAGATGTCCTGTTAAGTGTTGAGGGATCAATGTATTTGGATGAGTTTGATGTTGAGGCTTCATGATTAAGTGGAACCTGAAATTTAGAGACTCCTTGTAGGTTGATGCAATGCTCAAAGGGATTAGGATCACCTTGGATAGTAATTTTGGTGTCGTTGTAGGGAAACTTTAGGCATTGATGATACATGGAGGGAACGACCTTCATGGCATGAATCCATGGTCGACTGAGGATAATATTATAAGGGATTTCCAGATCCAATACTTGGAAAGTTGTATCCAACATTATGGGTCCCACTTGGAGTGGAAGTGTTATTATTCCCTAGGAGGATCATTCATCATCATCATAACCTTTTATGACTATGCTCTTTGTCCTATCCACACATTCTTCAAAGAAACCTAGTGTCTTAACCAATTTTAGGGAACAAACATTCAATCCCACTTCGTCGTCTATCAAGACTCATTTGATCTTATGTCGATTGATAAAGGCTTCAATGTGTAGTGAGTCATTATGGTTCATATTTTGGGTTGAGTAGTCTTTGTAAAATAAGATAACATGGTGAGAGCTCACAAGGAATCCAACCATGGTTTGAAATTGGTAAATGTGGAGGTTGTCTGGGATAGAGGTTTCTTTCAACATCTTATCTAGGATGGCCCTATGCTCAGGTGATGTGCGTAGCAGCTCTAATATGGATATTTGTGTTGGGGTTTTTCCTAGCTGATCCAACAAGTTAAACTAGCCTTTAGCTTGGGATTGTTTGGGAGGTGAAGGTCCAGGTACAATTATTTTAGTCCTACGAGTGTTTATAGCACACTTTGGGGTCCTCTTGATGGTAACAGTGTTGATATTTTCCTCGGTAGCCTAAAGATGGAGAACATTGGTGTAGTTATAGCTAGTAGTCATATAATTGGATGAGTTATTGTTATTAGTACCTGAACCAGAGGATTTCCAAAAACCATGGTCTTGAAGAGGATTCTTGTATATTGTGTGATATTTATTGGAAGTGTGTTGTTGTTGTCCCTCTACCTCAATTACTTTGTCTTTCATAAGGTCCTAAATGATATTTTTTAGTTGTCTACAAGTGGATGTTTTATGTCCTTTACCTTAGTGATATTCATAAAAGGAATTATCGTCCCACCAAGATGGTTTAAATTCAGACATGTAAGACGTGGGCTCTCGTAGTTCTATGATACATGATTGAACAAGTTTCTCTAGTACCAATTCAAAGGATTCTCTGAGGGTAGTATCTTCACATTTAATGTATTGCCTAGGTGGTCTCTATTGTCCTAGTCCCTGATTGTTTTGTATGGAATTTTCCATTGGTGTAGGAGTTTGTGGTGTAGTTGTTGATGCTCCAGATCCTCTCAGAGTGAAAATAGGACATGTTTTGTTTACAACTTTGGTATCTACAACCCCATCATTTGTGACATTTTTGTTTTGAGACCAATATTTACTTTTTTCATTGAACGTATGTTGATTTTTTATACTCTTAGAGACCGAAGGGCGCCCTTAGCGACAAGTGATTTCTCAATCATTGTTCCTTTTCAACTAGGTCTAAAAAATGGGCACAATAATGAACTTTCAAGGGATCTTTTAAATAATCTAGCAGGTTTTCAACAAACATTTCCACCTTTTATTTCTTAGGAATTTTTACCTAGCATCGACTCACCAAGTTTCTCCATCTCTTCAAGTATGTGATAAATGACTCTCCCTCTTCTTGTTTCGAGGTACACAAGGTGGCTAAAGTGATATCATTTTTGATGTTAAAGGCATAGTTGTCTAAAAATTTATTGGATAACTTAGACAATGTGTTTATGCCTCCAGGTAATTATGAAAACCACTCAAGTGTAGGACCTATAAGGGTTCTAGGGAATAACCTCATCAAGTATGTATGCTCTGAGGAAATGTCAACACAAGCTATGCTGAATTCTCTAATATGTTTTATTGGGTTGCCTATCCCTTTGTACTTTGGGAAGTTCAGAATTGTGTATCCTTGAGGAAAATGAGGCATGTAGATACCCCTATCGAAGGGATATAGATGCAAGTCCTGCATGTTGTCAGATTTTCTAGTTGTTTCTTGCATGTTCTCAACTTGTTTCTATAAAGCAAGCATTTGTGTAGTTAGAGCATCCACCTATGGATTGGTATGCCACTTGTCTTGTTGGGTTCTACATTTTGTGTAGGTACATGGTAGGTGTATGGAGACATCTGTTGTTTCCCTTGAGGCATATGTGTATATGAGGTGTTCATGTTGGGTTTCCCTTGTGTTTTTTAACTTCCAGGTTGTGCATGGGTGCCTTGTTGTCATGTGTTTGATGTAAAAATATTTGATCAAAATCCTAGTTGTGCTAAATTCACATGAGGTGATGTATGTGTGCCTTGTCGTCCTTGTGTAGCAATGTTTCAGGGGATAGCATGACTATATGTGGTACCCTTGACATTAACTGTGGGTGTGGGTCCTAAACTAGATAATATTATTCTCTTGCATCCATAAGGATTGTTTGAGGAAGTATTGATAGTGTTTGTTGAGGTCCCAATTGGGTTAGCGCCCATTAGTTGTGTTGTTGACTGTGTTACAAGCATTGATCTTGATTAGGTTCTATTTTATGTCATGGACCGTGTAACAGATGATGCTATAGGTGGATTTGTGGAGGGCATCCCGGAAATGGGAGAAGTGTGAATCGTTGAAGCACTTTGTGTAGCTCCTCCCAAAGGTATATTGAGGTTTACCTGAGGTGTAACGTTTTGTGGAATATGTGTCATATGACCCTAGTTTTTGTTTGAGACATTTCTAGGTGAAGGCATCGCTTGTAGCATGTTTATGTCAAATACAAGTGGTAATTTAACACCATCCTCTAGGAGTTTTTTACTAAAAGTCTCCAAGGGTTGAGCATGATGAGCTCATTGACAAATTCAACAACCTCAAGATCTTGGGCTACTGTCTCAAGTTCCTCAATACACTTGATATGACCTTGGTTGTCTCTTATGAGGAAATTTTCAAATGGGTTAACATATGAGTTAGACTTCAGAGGTTCATGTGATGTTGACCCAATGTGTGTGGTATTTTTATTGACTTGGTGAGGTGTAGGATAGAAGTTCATTTTGCTAGTGGGATTGTAAAGCTCTTCCTGTTATCATGAAGGGTCCATTTTTAATTGTCTCTTTTGTAATCTAGTCTAGACCATAAGATTGAAGTTGCTCAAAGGAGGATGACTCGTAAATGTGAAAATTGTAGGGTATGCAACTACCTAAAATACAAATATCTAGGATGTGAAAGTTAAGCTATGTTTTTGGTATTTTGGCATAAATTATGACATGGAATGACTAAAATATAATGTAAAATATATGTCAACACCTTTGGATAACTACTTGGGATGAGTCACTAATTGACCAAGTTTGATGCAAGGTTCCAACTAAGATTTCCAATGATGTTTTAGGATCAATACCAAAATGACTAGGTGACAGGTTGACAGGGTGGAGTTCAAACTAGCCTGGTGAGTTTGAGGTATTCCACTAAGATGACAAAGGACAAATTGTAAAATAATATGTCAAGGTAATTGTATTTGAATCACTATTTTCAATTAAGGTAAGAAAATTCTATCTACCCTAAGGTCTACAATGTGTTATGCACAAGGATTCCCCTAAGTACACTAAATATGATATAGGTAATGCAATGATGAAACTATTTAGGAAATATAAGGATGAACCTAAATATGAGCAAGTCACGGGTCTAGATCAAGTTTATAGTAGAGGGTAGATCAGATAATGGAATCCTAATGTAAATCATGTGAGTTTTCAGTATTTTTTAAATGTAGGTTTTTCTATGATAGGCAGATGCGTCATTCTAGACTACAAATGCGGTTTAGAAGATCAGATGTGTCACAAAATCTCACAGATGTGGTTTATAGGTAAAATCATTTAATTGGGAAAAATTAAGGATAAACCTAAATAAGAGAAAGTCACAGGTCTAGATCAAATTTACAACAGATGGTAGATCAAATAATGGAATCCTACAGTAAATCATTTGAGTTTTCAGTTTGTTAAATGTAATATTTTTTGTGACAGGAAGATACATCTTTCTAGACTGTAAATGTCGTTCAAAAGATCAGATGCATCAAAAAATCTCACAAATGCAGTCTATAGTATCAGATGCATTTAAGACTACAACAATTGTTGCTTAGTATGTCAAATGCATTGCAAATTTTAGCAATTGTGACTCATTATGTCAGATGCGGGTTTCTGTGTGACATATGCATTGAAAAGTGAGTTGGTCCTAAGTTTTGACAATTTTTTGACTTGTTTAGGATTGAACCTTGAATGTTTTTGTTTGATCAGATCAGATTGAACACAAACATAAGACACACCAAGTAGAGTTTTTGAAATAAATAAATAGATAATTACAATCTTAAGGCTGGCAAGGACAATATCCACTGGACTCCCACTTAGAGTTACCTCCAACCACACTATCTAGAATGGATGACTTAGAATATTAGAGGCACTGGCTCCACTCCATGACACACACTTCTCAAGCACACCAAGATTTGAATTCCCAAATGAGAAAGGAATTTGTGACCTCTACTACTAGACTGTGTGTATAATGTGGGTCAGCTTCAGAATGACAATTCCTACACTAGTAGATAGAAGGATTTTGGTGATATAAAAAAAAGGTTTTTAATCAAAGCACATGTTCAGGTGGTTATACATGAGGCAAGATTAGCTCCAATAAGGAGGACTCCCAGCATGTAGAGGTTACACTCTATAGGTTTTAACATACCACGTGGGTACTAAGGGAATCACTTGTTTGTATAACACATCCACACCTGTAATGCTAAGATTTCTAGTAGCATTCAGATTTATATATCGGTTAGGAGTAGCTTGGATTTAGCTCATTTCTAGTTGGATCATCCCCTCTCACAAATTAGGAGGGTAGGTCTAACTCTCTAAAGGGTAACACAAAATGAGGATGGGTTTGGTTTTCTGATCACTGAGGTTTTCCAAGGTGAGAGCATATGAACCTACCAACATATCAAGCACAAAAGACAGTCATAAATCCACCCTAATTAATAACAACCTACCATGTGAAGACTCAAAGTAGGGCTAATTAACCATCTAATTAATAAAAGAAATCCTATATGAAGACTGAAAACATGAAAGAAAGAAAGATAAGATTGGAGTTTCAGATTATTTTCTTTGACAATTGTCTTGCAAAACCACATGTTACAAGTTTGAAAGTTTTTATTTTGTCTTTCATCAATCATCCTTCAGAAACTAGGTTAACTCCACTAGATCACACACTGTAAACTTTGAATTAGTAATAACAATCTGTAACTATTAAAAAAAACTCAAAATTTTGGAAATCACTAGTCAGATGTGTTGCAAGAAGCCACAAATGCGTCATTTCTAGTCAGATGTGGTGTTTCCCTCTTTAGAAGCAATTCATTATGCTAGATGCATCATTATGTGCATCAAATGTGTCAATCCATACATATTCTTGCAAAAATCAAAATTTCTACAAGTTTTCTCGAAGTCTGTTAGTTCACGTCAGGGTCACCAAATGTGAGATGGGAAAATAAACATGAATAAGGATTCATAAACAACGACAACAATCACAAATTTCCTAGATCATGCTAAGATTCCCCAAACCAATAATGAAGTGCAATGCAACAAAAGAATTAAGTAAAATAGAACAATATCATCTAATTCCCATGCTTTCTTGACTCATCTCCATTATCCTTCTCAACTTTTCTTTGAAAATCTTAATATGCCCTCAGATCATGAGTATACAATATTCTCTTATAAGTATATGAAAACAAAACTTCGAAGATTGTGATTACCAAAAAATAGAGTTAAAAGCCTTCTTTTATAGAAGCTTCACAAATTTGACAGTCAAGATTGATTTGAGTTTGAATGGTCCAGATCGAATGTGAGGGCTTGATTGAATAGTTAAGTTATTTGATTAAGAGATTGATTGAACTGTTAAGTGATTTGATTGATTAGTCAACTAGTTGTATGGGAGGTTGATTGAATAGTTAAGTGATAAAACTAAGAGAGTGTGTGAGTCAAAAGTGGTGATAGATCAGTTAGTTGAATGAACTAAGAGAGAGTGTTAGTCAAGAGTGGAGAGAACTATGCATGATATTATTAATTAAAATTTTAGGAGACATGTGCTCAAATAGAAGAATCAATTATTACATTAATTCCTTAATTTATGGAGGAAGTGTGTGTACATGATCAAATAATCAAATGAAATATTCAATTTATGAAGGAACTTTAGATGAGAAGGTAGAATAATTAATTAAATAAATAATTACTTATTTAATTAAATGTGGGAGAATATGATTTGATTTAAGTGACATAATTAAATAAATTTATGAAACTTATTTAATTAATCAAAAGAAGAGATTATAATTAATTAGCAATGTAATTAAGATAAATTAATGTAATTTACTTAATTAATCAATTTTAGAAGGATAATGAAAATGAATTAATTAAATGGTTAAAACTATTTAATTAATTAGAGGAAATGTGATGTTAAGTTATAATTATATGATAAAATCATTTAATCATTTTGCAGGTATCTTGAACTGATAATAAAATATGCAGTCACAGGCCTAAGCCATTTTTTAGTGTCTACAATGTCAAAAGGGGGATGTCTATGGGATATCTTGCTTGGGAGGTTGATGATGTTGGGCTGACGAGATAACTTCAAATGTGTATAGTCATGGTGATGTAAAATTTTTATATTCCAACGATGATTGTCTATCAACGGTTGCATGTTGCTTAAGTGACAACCTATGTCCTTGATTTCGTTGGGGAAACCAACCCCTTTCCTTGTGCCTACCCACGGCTCAAAATATTTTTCCTTGGTAAGATCTAGACATTGGTTGAGGATTGAAGATCTAATTTTTATTTTATTTTATTTTTTCTGGGATTCAACTTAGAATATTGTAGATTCTCGTCTTGGTTCACTAGAGTAGCACAACAGAAGCATGGTGGGACCGACATGGAAACTAATGGCATTAATATTCCAGTCCATTAATGATTTGATGGACTGCGTCTAACCTCGCGAAACTGCAAATATGTGAAGCATGTATTTTGGGACTTGCTCTTGGCAAGCTACTTATGGAAAAGATTGATGACAATACTCAAAGAAAATTATTATTTGATAGTCATGTTTTAAAAGGCTGAATGGTGAATATTGATTGATTGATCATGGCATGAAAAGCATTGATCAACGACTCAGGTTCAAACTGAGAATCCTTAATGACTATGGTAGTGTGAAAAAAGGTTTTGACTAAAAACTGACTTAGGGAGAAAATTTGATTGGTACAAATACTCCAGCTACCAGTATTAATGATGATTAAATGATCAGATTAGTGACATGCACATATAGGTGGAAGAAAAAATGATTAAAATTCGTTATAGAGAATATGAATTAAATGTTACTGAAAATCCTAGCTCTTCTATATGCTATAAATAGAGAATTCTTTGATTTTCGATAGGTGAATGCATGGATTGATGTTTTGATAGCTTGTAAAAGAAGATAAATATCAAACCCTAGTAGAGAAAAGATATTATGTGCAACTCGAGGCTGATGTTGAGAGTTGGTGATGGATAAAAGGAGAAAGAAGATGGAAACAAGGTGAGAGAGAATGTGTTGCAAGAATGAAGGTGTTGTCATTGATGTCAATTGGTTAACTGGTTATCAATTGGTTTTTGTTGTCATTAGTGTCATGGATGAAGGCTATTGGTTATATATGTCAAGGATATTGAGAAAATTGTAATGAAGAAAGGTTGCAGGTATTCAGTGTTTGCTCTGGGTTTTTCTCTAGGATTTTCTCCTATGTTTGTGTGGTTCAAATATGTTAATCATGGTTGTTGAAGGTTGTTATATCCATATTTTGGGGTTTTGGACCATTGTATAGTATTAGATATGTTCACCATTTGTGAACTCTATTTTTCAGTATGTTTGGCAGAAGTCTGAGAGAAATACAGTTGCTCTAGATTTCTTCTTGTTTGAGTTTTATGACTTGTAGTTCTAGAGATAACTGATATGTTTGTATTGAAGATAATTTTTCTATCTAGAAATATTGGATCATGCTAAGGTTGCATGTGCTTAATTTATCTATCTGTTTCACATTGGTTTTGTCAACTGTGTCTTAAACACTACTTGCAGAATTTCATGAAGTGTGTTGGGACTTATTTAGGTCCTCATTAAGTGTGTGTTTGAGTCACCCTCATTCTAATTCCACCCTAGAATATTTTGGCGCTGATCTAATTTGAATTTGTAATACAAATGGTGTGTATGGCTAACTTTGGATATGTTTCAAAGTTGAATATGGTATAAATATATATTGAGATGTTTGTGGAAAGAGTGAGAATGAATGCAAGCAAGATAGATGTGAGATAGATGTGAAGCAGTGTATGTGATGCAAGGTTGAGTATATTAGTGTGAAATCTAATTGTGAGGTTCTGGAAGTAGTGAGCTGAAGGTTTACTCTATCATTCAAGCATGTCTGTAAGTGTGTGAGCGAATTATGGTGGAAATATTTATTGCTTTGAGATCAATGTATCTTCTTTGTAATGAAACTCTTCTATCTTCTTTGTATTTGTGTGGCAATGAGCCCTCTGGGTGGCTAACCCTTGTTGGATAGTGAGTCCTAATTTGAACAATGAGTCCTATTTTAGCAGTGACCCTTTGTATTTAGTTTTGATATTCTCTATATTGTGAGCTAATCCTCATCGTGGTTTTTCCCTTATTGGGTTTTCCACGTAAATATGGTGTTGTTGTGTGTATATGGTTTTTCTTCTTTCAGTTTTTGCATTTGCACTTAATGATTAATCATATTAGTAGAGTAATTTTTTTGTGAATGGTAATTAAATTAATCACTGGTGATTGTTGTAAAGGATAAATTTTATACAACTTATTCACCCCCCTTCTCAATTGTCTTGCTGAATAGAATGATGCTACAAAAAGAAGTGAAGGTGTGTTGCATTTGAGAGAGAAGTGTCTTTTGAGGTAAACAGAGAAAACCCTAAATAAAAGTAGGAAGGATAGCAAGAGATTTGCTTAATTCCTGAAGGCAGATAGAGAACACACCCCTAAAGAAAGTACAAAAAGGCTATGTAGTGTATCTAGAATTCTTTTAAGACTGACATATAATGCACTAAAAGAAAAAGGGAAGAGTGTAATAACAATGGTAGGAGGAAGTGGAACCCACAAAAGTACTAAGAATCTTAATCAGGATTCACCTACAAGAGAAAAATGAAAGAGGTAAGTAGCATGAATTGAATTTGCAAAGATTGTAATCGAGTGTGAGCAGCTGCAAGATAAGTTGCAACTTTGAACTGTGTTCTATTAAACAATTGTAATAACTTTTGTTGTAAAACTGATTGGTGGGTGCCATAAAAAATATGGGTAGGTGCTTAGAGTAAGGAGTGTGTGCTTCCTTGGAGTATGTGCTCCTAAAACTAAGGGATTGGTGTCTCCTTAGGGTTGGTGCCCTTAATCATTGTAACAAAGCTTCTAATTGTGAGGTTGGATTAGGACAGTAGCTCCTAGTAGCACTTCTCACCGTGGTTTTTCCCATCCTGGGTTTTCCACATATATCTTGTGTTATGTGTATGTTTTTGTCTCTACACATGAGTGTGTTGATTTACTAAAATAAAGTTAAAAATTAATTAACTTTCTAAGTGTTACAAAGGATAATTTTTAAGTCATCTACTGACTCATCCTCCTCTCAGTAGATAATTGAGTTCCAATAATTGGTATCAAAGCATGAGGTTCCCTAGGTGAAGCTTAGTCAAATCAAGTAGATTCTAGTAGAGTGAACACTATGAGCTACCAAAAAAGGTTCTTCCACAAACAAGGTACCTCAGTTTGATGGAACAAATTATGCTTTTTGGAGTAATGAAATGGAGGCATATTTGGGATCTCTAGGATTTATATTTGGATGTCTGTCAAAATCAAGTATGTTCCCCCTCCCACTCCTCTCACTAATGTTGTAGGGAAAAAGGATTGCAAGAACAATGAAAGAGCAAGGAATTCCATTATTTGTAGTTTTTCTAGATATATGCATGGAAAAATTATGCATTGTAAGATTGCATATGATGTCTGGGATAAGTTGAAAAATATCTATGAAGGAGATGACAAGGTAAAGTTGTCAAAGCTACAAGTGCTCAGAGCCAGATTTGAAGGCTTCAATATGACTAAAGAAAAGAACATTAAAGACTATCTTCTAAGAGTGGAAGACATAGTAAACTCTATTATAGGGTATAGATAAGTGAAAGAAAATTTCATTATACAGAAAGTTCTAAGTGAAAAAAAAAATGATCCCAAGATCTCTGCAATAGAGGAAGAAAAGTAGACAAACTCACTCTTGATGAGTTGCATGGTATATTCATTGCATATGAGATGAGAATGAGGGATGTAGAGGCATCCAAGAAAGAAGCTGCATTCAAAGCTTCCAACAAGGTGAAGGATGAAAGGTAACCTTGACTAAGCAGTAAATGACAAAATAAAGAAAAATTAATACCCTAAGAGAAGAATTTTTTAGAACAAGAAGAAATGTCTATATACATCCAAGAGGACTATGATGTATTAGATGACTATAACATATTAGATGATGAACAAGTTTGTGCTATTGTTGTCAGAGAAAATGAATTTCTCTTCATGGAAGAAGAGTCTGAGGAATAAAAGGATGAAAAAGTTAAAAATTTTCGTGAACATGGAGAAGAGGAAGGAGAGGTTGACCTAGAAGGAGAACTCATCCGTGCTCTAAATGAGATTGATGATCTTAGATATGAGATTGATAAAATTAAAAAGGAGAATAAGAAGTAGAAGAAACTTGCACAAAAAGAGTTAGAAAAACTAAGCAAGGATCTTGAAGGATCTACTCAAAATGTGGTAGATTTTAATTTACAGCTAGAGGAAGCTAAGAGAGCAGAAGATGTAATTAAATCCAAGCTACAATCAAATGCTAATAGATGTATGAATCTTGAGGAAGAAATTTTTGATCTAAGAAAGGATTTAGCAAAGGTAAAGGAGCAAATAGAAAAAGGACTTAAGCTAAAAAGGGGCTCAGAAATTCTAGAAGAGTTGTCGAGCACACAAAAGCCTTGAAACAAAGAAAAATGTGGACTAGGGCTTGAGAAAGGTAAGAGTACCTTCATAGAAACTTCTGCAAAGTTATATGAAATATTTAGAGTAGGGGAGAAGCCCCGTTCCGGGTATGTGATCATCATGGAAAAAATAGGCCCTTAAGTGGCAAAAATTCAGAAAAATCAGAGTTAGGCAACTTGACGTGAAAAATTTGATTTAAGTCTATATTATTTCAAAAAAATATGTAAGAATAGAATCAGAAGTAAATTGAATGTGCAGTTTCTAAACTACTAGGTTTGTTTAAGAAAAAAAAAAAAATCTATTTGGTGAAAATTTGAAATTTCAATATAGTGGTACTTTTAAATTTTAGGAAAAAATAAGAAGTAGGTAGTTTGTCCTGACCAATCTCTAACCACAATAAAATGATAATATTTTTTAAATAAGATTTTATATATAAGTAGAGGACTCCATGCCCGATGTGAGTATATCTTTTGTAATTTTTTTCCAAGTAAATAATTAGTTATGAATTTTATTTCAACCTTTAAAAAATATAGAACTGTGATGTCCTGACTCAATCTTAATCTCATTGCAAAACTTCATGAAATTAATTTTTATTTTTTAATCCTATAGTATGTGAAGCATACAGAATGTGGATGCATGTTTTGGATTAAAAAAGTGACAATTCATTTGAAAGCTATAGATGTTTTACAATCACTCTATCAATCGTGACTTTAGTCATAATTTGAGTAGAAAATGAATAATAATTACTTATTAAATTCCCAAAGTAAAGGATAATTTATATCTATGGAAAGATGAGAATGTCCTTTAAAAACCCTTTTGTTTCATCAATTTTGGGTAAAAAAAATAGTCTCAACCACATACCTATCATATTTCCACTTTTGCCCATCATGATCCCATTAATACCCTTCTATTGGTTGAAAAGAGTGTATCAGAAGGAAATCCTACAAAGGAAGAAAAAACTAATGAAGATAAGAAGCCTATTACAGACAAGAAGAATAACCAATTAGTCCCTAGTCATGACAGAAGGAGGACTGGTGCTGATGGATTCAAACGGGTGACAGACACAAGGAAGCATATGCACAAATTATTACTTCAACCTACACAAGTAAATGCTATGACCAGGTATTCATCACACTTTTATGGATACTTCTATACTTGCAATTAGTTTGGTCATAGGATAGAGAATGTAGAGTTTTTCCTAAAAGGAGTACAAGTTTTTAAAGAAAAAATCCTTTTTCTCCTTTAGTTTATAATATGAATGTT
>VDFB02374795.1:0-26106 GCA_007258455.2 Sequoia sempervirens | reverse complement strand
GAACAAGAAATTGAGGTTAATGGTTATAACTTTCAATGTGGAGACATTTGGCATAATTCAAAAGGTGACATAATAGAATTCTAAGTAGTGATTCTTAAACTTGCAACATATTTGGTTTGAGAGAATGTCTAGTTAACTTTGTATTTTCAATGTTGTTTATTATTCTCAACAAATTTTTAATATTTAAATGCAAGTGTATTTCACACAAGGTTGGAGAACTTGGATTTATGTGTGAGGTTGAAAACAATTTTTTTATATACTCTACCTAGGCCATGATTATGTTATGAGTACAAGGGGGTTACAATGGAAATACATCCACTATTGTTGAGTTAAAATTAGGCTAAATATTATTTTTCTTAATAATTCACTTGTGTATTATAAATTTAGGTGTTTTGGAGAATAAAGATATTGTATGAACAAGTGATTGAGATTGACGGTTATAAATTTTAATGTGGATACATTCGATATAATTCATAAGGTGTTATAATATTAGATTATTTCATTATTTAGTTAGTTTTAGTCAATGTATATTTTTTAAAACATTTTTTTAATATTTAAATGCAAGTGTTTTGGAGAGTAGCAATGATTTGAGCTTTAGCTCATTAATGAGGATACAAATTGAGATTCCAGGAGTGACCTTGAAAAACACATGGACATGGATCACCTCAAGGTAATAGAGATGAGAATGACACATAGTTGTAGAGAGGGATAGCCTAAGAGGATAGCTATAGGAGAAAAATACCCTAGGGGAACCTTTTGGATATGTGTGTATGCTTTGTAGAGCCGATTTACTCATGAGTACATTGATGTATTTGAAGACACATTTGCATGAGGACATATAAACAATATGATATGGGAATTATTAGTTGTATTGATGATGGATGTGATATTTTATGTGTATGTTGATGATGTACATGATATATAACTATATTTCATACATTTGGATGCTCATAGGTATGGATGTTCGTGATTCTTATGTGTATGTCTGATGGTGACATGTTTGCACTATTGGTTTGGCCTGATGAGGTGTGGAAGGACAAATATGCCTATTGACAACTTTACCATTGTCTTATTCAAATAATCTTATTGCAATGAACCTAAGTTAACTAAACCTAAAATGAACCTAAGTTAATTTGTTATATATGGGTGAAGTTGAATTGGAAAGCATGAAGTGTGCTTTATTTTACGAGTTTTACTTAAAAACTAGGGGTCTATTTTTAGAGACATTACAAGTTAATTAAATTTCTTCAATTGTATATCCAAGGTATAGGGATATAGTAGTGGTAGGAGTACTATCTAGGATTTAAAAAGGAGAATCTGTAAAGAGGGAAAGGTATATAAAGGTAATGACATGGTAATTAAATGGAGAAGTTACACTATAAGGCTAGGTTTTCATAGGATAAGAAGGGATGGTATGAAGACCATATGTGTATAGGATAGTGCTAGTAGTAAGAGTGGAAATTTTTACCAAATTGAAAGAGGATAAAATACCTTTTACATAAATCTAGGGAAAATGATACAAGTAAGATATATACCTGTTTAATCAATGATCAACTAGCATTTTCTATTAAAAATATAAAAATATGGAAAAAAAACTAATACCACTATGCAATTCCTAAAAAGAGCTTTATATCAACTATATATAAGAATGCAAAAAATTGACTCCCTAGGTGAAATTTTTGCCTCCTAAAAAAATAGCTCCATTAGAAAATCAAAGAAAAGGAACCCTGCACTATTTTAATGGCCTTGTGGTTTTGTGGTGGCTCTCAAGTGGTGTTAGGAAATAGGGGCTAGTGGTTGGCTAAACACATAAGCACTAGGAACATCCCTGGTGGGGCAACAAGGGCTTAAGGGAACCACAAGTAGTAGTAGATGGGGTAGAGCCTATCCCACTATAGACTTAACCACCATGACAAGTTGTGAATAGGGGCTACGAGACCCTTGACATTAGGCCCTAAGCTCTAGGAAACCAATCATCCATGTGACTAGGGCTTTGACACTCTAATGTCCATTTTGCACACTACTTCTAACAAAAAATGTACCATCTAATGGTAATATAGCTATACCCTAGCACAAATATTGTGATTGATAATGCAAGCATTATACCTTTGACCTAATCAAATCATGCCAAACTTTTTTGATTGTAGAATTGATGATGTAGGCACTATGTGGGTGGTAAAATATACTACACAATACTTTTTGGCATCGCCAATTGATTGTGAATTTATAGGATGGTATAGATTGTATAAATTTTTGCAATCAAATATTCCTTTATGCCCCCCAAAAATAGCTAAATGTTTTTCTCCAAAATACGTCTAGTTTTATATCAATTAATAGATTTTTGGGCCTTCTAGACTTAATAATGAGGCTTGTTTTTGTCTAGGAGGTCACTTTCAAGACTTCGAGTCTTTAAAATCCTCACAAAATAGGCCAAAACAAAAACCCATTTTTCAAATCACCACAAAACCCCAAATTTGTAATACTCAAATCTACAACACATCTACAACATTAAAAAATTCCTTCAATCCTTTTTCATACAAGACCATGGCTTCAATTATGCACAATACTTCCCTTACAATAAGGATTAACAACCATGAAGATATTTCTTTATAACCTAACAACCAAGATCTAATACCAAATGAAAGAAAAATTGTAGCAATATATACCATTTCCACATAGCCCTCATGAGAGAAAACTATATAAAATAAATATTTAGAATCCATAATATAAAATAATAACAAGCATACCAAGGAGCAACATTAGCTAAGCCAAAAATTCTGCAACCATAACAAAATTTGACAGGAATAGAAAAACTCAAAATGACGAGCAGTAGGAAACATAGCAGAGGTGTTGAGGGTGAGGGAGATGTTGATTCTGAAGATGAGGTGCATGGTTTTCCTGACGGTTTGCTTCTTGGGTTCGACTAGGAAGTGGTATTATTGTTGGGTTTCTTGGGTTGTTGTCGGCAATGACTCTCTTGTTGTTGTTTGGGGTGAGCTATGGTTCTCCTGAGTCAAGACTGTGTTGGGAGTTTTATCTTTCTCTTATTCTTGACTGGAATGTCAAGGAGGATGGGGTGCTAAATGGTTTGGCCGGTTCCCTCCATTTTTCCTTTGAGGGTTTCCCTTATCTCCCTTTTGGACTATTGATGGAGGTTGGGTTACTGTCAATAGTAGGGTTTCTTTTGGCGGTTTTTATCGTGGGTTCCTGCTCAAAGCTCTTGGATGTTGGTGTGCTTGTGTCTAGAGTGGATTTTTCTATTGTTTCTATGGTTTCTTCTTCTGTTGGCTTTGTTGTTTGGAGGCTTTTACTGACAGTGAAGGGTGGTTGTCGGCAGTTTTGATGCTAATGTTGGTAGTTGTTGTGGGTAGCTGTTAGGAGCTTGTGGTTGTTGGTGGGATCATGTTTGAAGCGGTTTTTTCTACTGCTACAAGCCTTTCTTTATGGAGGCTTTCCTTTTCCTGTTGTGTGATCTCGTTCTCATATGTGGCCTTACTTGGGATGAGGTACGGTTTTCCTTTTTTAGGAATGTGCTTGGAGTTTTAGCTATCTCTTATTATTGGCTAGCATGTCAAGGAGGATTGGGGCGCTCAATGGGATTTGGTTTGCCCTCTTCATTTTCCATGAGATTTCTATCTCCCGGTGAGGGCTGCAGCCCAATGCTGGAAGGCTGTTAAGCAAAAGTTGTTCGTGGAAGTTGTTGAGCTTGTGGCTGATGATGCTGGTTCCCTTTGAGGGAGCTTCTTTGGTGGCAGGATGTAAACAAACAGGTCCCTGTTGTGCTTTCTCTGGGTGGGGTTTTGTCTGTCCACCTGGGCTCTATTTTTGGAGGAAAGTCGGTTCCCATTGAGGGAGGATTTTGGGAGTGGAGTTTGCCTCTACTTTTATCACTCTACTAATGTTTGGGTAGCTTCTATTATTTTCCAAGGTATTGGATTCCCTTGTTCCTATTTTCTGGATGTTGGTTAGGTTAATTTTATCTATTTTTGAATACCCAGATTTCTGTTAAGTTTTGGGGAGCTTTGTGTGCAGTTTTCCATGAGCATTTTTTGTCCCCTGAAGTTGTTTCTTGGATGGTGGTTGGGTTTCTCTTCATAATTTATTTGAACACCCAAATGAATTTAATGCTTAAAGTTATAATGGTGGTTTTGTTGTTTATGCTTTTTTTTGTTTCACCTTTTGTCCCGACTACTGGGTTTTCCAAAGGATGGTGCAGGTACCTTTTCTACAGGAGTGTTGACTTTCTCCTCAAATCCTATTGAGGTGGATTTCACTCCTATTGAGGTAGAGTTGGGGAATGATTGTTTTTGGTTTCCTCAGTTGTAGATCCTTTTGAGGTGGACGTTTCTCTTCTGGACATGGAGGTTGAGGTTGTTGGAGATTTCAAGATTTGGCGGAAAAGATGGTTGCATCTTCATCTCCAATAGAGGGGAGTTCCCTCCTTTAGAGGTGGAGTGTGAGTGGGTTCCCGACTTGATTGGTGTCTTTTGCTTTTGTGCAATTGGATTGTTGTTGCTAGGTTGTGTTTGTACCTGGATGATCATGGTAGCTTTTTGGGTTCAAGGTCCAAAAACTTGGTTAAGGGTTTAAGGTCCCTACAAAACCTTCGGGTTTAAGGGCCTAGTTAAATCTTGGTTGTAATAGGTTAACAGGCTTTAGGTCCTTGCATTTCTTTGTGCAGCCTATGTTGTCTTGCTTTATTCTTGGTGTTGTTGCTAAGGGAATGCTATTGGTTTATGGATTATCTTTGTTGCAGCTTGACTCTCTTGGATAGGGTTTTGGGTTTCTTTAAAACTATGTTGTAATGGGTTTTGGGTCCCATCAAAACCTATTTAACGCTAATCAAAAATATTACTTGTACCTTAGAAAAATGTAATGCCCAAAATTGTACACCTATCAAGGTTTGGCCATCAGCCTTACCCTTTACCATTTTCCTTCCTTTTCACTATCGCAAACCATCACACTAACCTCTAAAAACACTGAAGCGCAAACTCTAAAACATGCGTGAGTTTTTCGAATGTCATGGTTTGGGGTTATCTCTTACTCCTTTCTTTATTTCATGTTAAGACATAAGCCTTAAAACTAGCCCGCAAACACTAAAACTATTTTGAATGTCAGGGTTCAACCTTAACTCTTGCCACTTACCATTCTTTCGGTAAGGCATAAGCCTTCCTACTGAATTGTGATGCCCGAACATTTTTTTTGCAAGACTTAACCCCTCTCAAGTGTCAGCCTTCGGGCTTTCTTCTTATTTTTTGGCTTCTCAAGGGAAATCCTATCCTCTAAAAGAAATCATATAACTCAGTGTATTATCTCAAGAAATAAGACTACAATACACTTGTGAAGTCTCCATGTAAGGCTTCTAAAGCATAAATCACTCTAGTTACATTTTTCCATGTAAATAAGAAAATGAGAATAATGTAGCCACACATCCCAATCTATGTTTCCTCTAATCATATATGCACCCTACAATAAATTCTCAATCAAACCTTAGCCAACAAGCCAAAGACTACACAAGACAACCTCAACAACCACTCATGTGCTTGCTTTTATAGAGATAATTTTAAACGTGAAACCACTAGGTGATATTACATAAACAATGGGCCTCAAAACCATGACTCCAAATTAAATATCGGTACTAAGTTTCCCCATTATTATATTGTTTTCCTAATGTGACACCCACATTAAATATTTATCCCAATATCACATACAACATAAAGTGTCCCCAAGAATTCCTAACCCACTATGATGTGACCCACATATCTAAGATGCAACATAGTTAAAGATTTATTTTTATTATTATTTTATTATTCAAAGTGTACACAACACCTTTCCAAAAAATCATGAAAATAATTTCCCTCGCGTTTTCTAGGATTCATACTTTGGGATTTAGGTGGTTCATTTGCACCTTGTGATTTTGATGTTTTACCTAATTGACCATTTACTAAGGATCATAACGCAATTATAATTGATATTAAAAATGATACATAGGTGGAACCAAATAATAAAGAGAATATCTCAAGCATGGTGATTATTTAAACCAATATGAGTAATGTAGCATGACATTTTTCTTAAAGAGTTTGGAGATTTTTTTACATGGTCTTACCAAGAGATATAGCACATTGATCCTAACATTATGATGCATAACATTATTTAATCATGATGCTAAACCCATAGAACAAAAGATTAGGAAGTTGCATCCTAATGCGATGTTAGTGGTCAAAGAAGAATTAAAAAAATTCTTAAGGATAGATTTATTAGACCTATTGATTGTTCATCTTGGATATCTAATATAGAACCTATTGTAAGACTCGATGGTCATGTTTTTATTTCTACCAATTTTAGAGATCTTAACAAAGCATCTCCTAACCTGATGATTTTCATCTTCCTAATATTGATATTATAGTAGACTCCACTATTTTACATGAATTGTTATCATTTATAGATTCTTAGGATATAGCTAAATCATGATTAATCTTAGAGATCAAGAAAATATCACTTTTACTACAACTTGGGGAACATTTTGTTATATGTTCTCATGTCGTTTGGGTATAAAATTGTAGAGCTACATATCAAAGGGATATAGAATCCATGATCTTATGAATAATGTGCTAGAAGACTATATGGATGGTATCTTAGGAAAATCTAAAAAATTGGTAGATCATTATAATGTTTGAGAATAGTAATTGAACATTTGCAATAGTACAAAGTAAGGTTAAAAATCTTTAAAATGTGTATATTTGGAGTTTTAATGCTAGTCGTTTATTAGGATTCATTGTATCCTAAAGAGGCATTAAGGTAGATGCAAAAAATATTGATGTTATTATTAGCATTCCTCTTCTAAAGAATTTGTCATAACTTTGTAGTATCCAAGAAAAAATTACAGTCCATTAGATAATTTATAGCCCAATTAGTGGATGGCATTACCATTCACAAGTTTGATAAAGAGAAATGTTATAGCCATTAGATTGATTTTATTATCAGCATTCCTCCTCTAAATATTTTTTCATAACTTTGTATTCTCCAAGAAAAATACAAGCCTTTAGATAATTTATAGCTTGGCTAGTAGATGACATTACTATTCACAAGGTTGATAAAGAAAAATATTAACCCTGAATAGAATAAAGATAATCAAAGAGAATTTAAGGACATGAAACACTACTTGTTGAATGCTTCGATCCTCATGCTTGTTATTCATGGCATGCCCTTATTTTTAAATGCTTCATCCATAAAGTCCACTATCAAAGACTTGTTGGCTCAAAATGATGAAAGTGGTAAAGAGCACATGGTTTATTATGTTAGTCATACATTATGATTATGAGACATTGTATACACTTATAAAAAGATTATGTTTTCTCATTGTCTTCTCACTCCAAAACCTTACACATTACATAATTTATGTTGAGATAGATGTCATTATAAAGAATATCCTTTAAAATACTTGTTAAAAGCTACTCTATCAAGTATGGATGCATGTTAAGTGACACTTGTTTCAAAATTTTATCTTAAATTCGTCTCCTAAGAGAAAATTAAAAGATAAGTCATTTTTTTTTAATCAATTGATTAGGTGACAGTTCAAAATTATATTACAATTTTATAAAGGAAATGACCAAGACAAATTTATTTTTTATTTTCACATCTATACATTTGAAAAGTTCAATATTTTTAATTCTCAACTCTATATAATTCTAATTAATTAGTCTATGTTAATTGTGCTTATGTGTATGCATTCTATTAGATTGGATTGGACTAACCAAATGATACCTTATTTTACTTATTTAAGAACTACAATTTAGATGTTACTAAATTGAGGAATTCCAAGTTGAATCTTCAACATGAAAAACCATTCTTACCATTTGAGCACAACCCCTTTGAACAAAAACATATTTATTCAGCTATATTTTTATTTATTTATTTTTTAATGTTTGTTAAAAAATTGTAACGTATAAATGAGTGTTCATGCCCTTGTCTTTGTGCTCCAAACGTCATTGGGCCAATGTGCTCACGGGCTTTGTTCCCTCATTGAGCTACTATGCTCATGGGTTTGAACTATTCATGTTCATGTTGTGCATTCATGTTGGGATGAGGTCCCCCGTTTGTGGCCTCACCTAGCTTAGGCTAGGTTGAAAATACCATTTGGGAGCAACCCCCATGGTTGCATTTCAACAACCAAAAAAAAACTTGTAATATATCAATACTCTTTATTTAAATAGTTATGTTTCACTTAATTTTATTTTTTTAATTTCTTTGTTGGTATAAACAACAAGCACCTTGTGATCAATTGATCCATTAGCATATGACAAGCATACTTACCCATATTGTATGGCTTTATTCATAAATTTCTTCAAACATTTGACAATATTATAAGGTTTTAATTATATTTTCATTCAAATATATATTCACCATATTTGTAATACTTTTGGAAATACAAGCAAGATCAAACTAGAAATCATATTAATTTTTTAATGCAGATTTGTGATATTGGGCAATAATGATATTTCAATATCTCAACAATTACCTAAAAAGAAAAAAATGTATATATACTAAAATCCATTCAATAATGAAATGTTACAATACAATTTTTTTGCACTTTTGGAGAAAAAGGCATTGAATAGAATGACAAGACAATAAGAAATGTGAACCCATGAATGTACAACACTTAAAAGTTAAAAATTTGGAGACATCTTGAATCTTGTTGAATGAAGAAAAATATTTCATATTTTCCGTGAACTAAAAACTATTAACATTTTATTTATTATTTACAACTCAATATTTTTTTAGAACTAGATTATTGGTCACACATCAAGTGTTTCATAAACATTCTCGCTTTCACTTCTAAACAAAATGAGAATGTTTTTAAAATGTCAAATATTTCCTTTCTTCATAGAATTATAGGAGCTTTCTATTGCCCACAAGTCCTTCCCAAAAGCATGTGTAATGGATTAAAGAACTAGAAAAAAATAAATTGTATAGAGTCTTGATTAAGTACAGACAATTAACTTATATAAAATAATATGTTGAGTGAAGCCACCAAGATTAACACATCCTCAATAAGGAAAATACAACAAGAAACCATCATAAGAAAAAGTAGATTCATGTACAAAAAGTTGTATATTAGTAACAACCAAAGGATTAAATTATTCAATTTATAAGTACTGCAAACAATCTACAATTGATAGATAGAATAGCCAATAAAAATTTATCTAAATTTAAAGTACTAATTTCCTCTTGAATTTTAGCATTTTAATATTTAGAATTATGATACATTCTTCAAAGAATAAAAGAATTCGCATTTCAATGAATTCTAGACATATCCCTTCATATTGTCAAATTCTTCATCCTTGGAAATAAAAACTTTATGATTATATCAACTCTGTTGAAGTATTTCCTTCTCCAACTCATTTTTATCAGGATCAATGATATTATCCCTCCAAAAGCTACTCCATATGACAATCCTGATAATATCTCATACCATGCATATTTAGTGCTTTTCTTTCTTTTATTAATTGGAACTAGAGGAGGAGGAGGAACAAATTGTGGCCAAGAACAGTTTTTGGGTAGAGGACACCCCCATAAGTTAGGATTACCTGAATAAGAGGATTCTCCAAATGTGCCAGTCATATGTCGTCTTTGTGGTATACTTCCTGAAAGATTGTTGTTTGATAGATTCAATGAACCTAAATAGCTTAGAAGTTCAAGCTCTATAGGGACATGCCCTGGAAAATTATTTCTTGAAAGGTCTAATGACTCCGATTGACTTGTTTCTCCCAAACTATTTGTAATGGTCTCATTCAAATTGTTCATTGAAACGTTTAGAAGTCTCAACCCCTTCAAGTTCCCAAAATTAGAAGGAACTTCTCCCTCCAATTCATTGTTTGAGAGATCTATGGATGTGAGTGGAAAGAATATATGGGTAGTGTTGATCTGTAATCTTGATATGACTACCCATAAGTATCAGTGGACAATACAAAACCATTTTGGCTTTCATTTTTCATTGCTTGCAGGAATACAATTGTGGGTGGAATTGAGCCTAAGATATGATTGAAAGAAAGGAGCAAGATCTGGAGGTTCATTAGTTGGCCTATCTCTAAAGGAATACTGCCTGTAAAATTGTTCTCCTTCATCACCAATACTCTTAGCTCTAGATGATTTCCAATTAATGTTGGTATTTTACCTCCAAATAAGTTGTTCCCAATACCAAGAACCTATAACTTTGAACAATTTGCTATTGAAGAAAGGAATGATCCATGCAAATTATTAATATGAACAACTAATGAATATAATTCACTTAGCTTATTGAGCCCGTGTGGTAAGCTTCCCTCCAAACAATTATTTCCCAAATTTAGGACAACAAGGGAAGAGCAATTGAACAAGCTCGCAAGGATCACTCCAGTTATGTTGTTGTTTGCAAAATTTAACGTTACAAGTTTAGATAATTTGCCCAGGCTTGAAGGAATATTGCCACTGAACAAATTGTCATTGAGCAGCAATATTGAAATAGTAGAAGACCACATTGATGGGATGTGCCCATAGAAATCACAACGAAGGACTGATTTCCCATAGCCAAGAAGGAATTACACCGACAAAACTAGCATTAGTTAATTCCAACATTTGAAGTGAGAATTGTGTTGAAATCCAACGTGGAAATTCATCGTCAATCATACATAACACTAAAGATAAAACAGATAATTGAAAGGATGGAATCCAGGTTGTGCTAATATGTAAACACACAATCCGATAAATGCAAAGCATTTAGGCTTGTAAACTTGTGAAAAAAAGTTTTTGAAATCGACTGATAATGGTTTAGTGACAACTAGAGACTAGCTAAAGAAGGTGGAAGTGATGAAGAAGAGATGGTTTCATTGAAACGATTGTCATCACCATACAAGTCAATGAGGGACGAACGCTGAGCAAATGAAAGGGGAATGGTCCCACTTACTTAGTTATTGTCATTAAACAACCTCTCGAGTAAAGAGAGATTGCCCAAGGAATCCGGAATGATACCGCTCAGTTGATTGTAATCAAGCTCTAAAATCTTCAACAAAGAGAGACTTCCAAGAGAAACCGGTATGTTTCCACTAAGTTGGTTGTGCCTAAGGTCAAGGTCAGTTAAAGAAGCAAGATTGCCAAGGCGGGAAGGTATGCTTCCATTGAGACTGTTGCCTGAAAGACGAAAGACTGTAAGGCGGGTGAGCAAACAAATGGAATGGGGAATCATCCCACTAAAGCTATTTGCAGATAAATCTAAAGGCTCCGTATAAGAGAGATTGCCAAGGCAGGAAGGTATGCTTCCATTGAGGCCATTGCCTGAAAGACGGAGGACTGCAAGGCGGTGAGCAAACAAAAGAAAGGGGAAATCATCCCACTAAAGCTATTTGCAGATAAATCTAAAGAGTCAATATTAGAGAGATTGTCGAGGTAGGAAGGTATGCTTCCCTTCATGTTATTGCCTTGAAGATCAAGGACTGTAAGGCGGGTGAGCAAACAAAGGGAAGAGGGTATCATCCCACTAAAGCTACTGTCAGATAAAAATAAGAGTGAATATAAGAGAGGTTTCCCAGATAGGGAGGAATGGTAGTACCTGCTGTTACTACTCCAGATATAGTCAGTGATGTGAGAAAATGAAGTTGGCACAGGCTCTCAGATATCACACCTTGGAAAGAATAGGTTTAGGAAAGAACAACAACAGAGACAACGTGGTTGGTGTGATTGTCGCAGGATATGCCACTCCACTCGGTGCAACAGTCTGTTCCATTTACCCACTAACTGAGATAGCCGTCGGAGTCATTCAAGGCCGCTTTGAAGCCCAGCAGAGCTTCGGATTGTTGGGAACGACATCTGTTGGACATTAATCAATGGGAAAGAGAAGGGAAGAAGAGAAGAGAGACTGAAATGAAAACAATACGGAGGTGTAAAGAGAGCCATTTGGGATGGAGGGGACGAGGGAATTGCAGTTGTTCTTTGGGCGGGCTATTCTTAACCTCCGTACGTTCCTGTCAACAGGTCAATGAAACAGTTGGCAACGTGTAAAAATGAGTGGATATGGAAATCGCATGGATGTACACGGCTCCTTTGGATATCCATGTCCACTAGATATGGTTTGGTGAGTCCGTGAAGAGTGCAAGCGTAAAAGGAGTGGTCGTGGTTTGGCTCCGAAAGCACACGGAAGAAGCAGAGGTAGGCAAAGAGCTGCTCTAAATTTCCAAATTTGTAAATCGCGTGGAGTGAATTCCAAGGAACTTCAATCTTTTTGACAGGAGCTCTTGCCGTATATTGAACTTGCCCCGACAATTCTTCCACGTATACAGTAATTTATATTCAGCTAAGTTTGTGGTGAAATCGATTTAAAACACGATTGGTTCGTGAAACTACCGTGTTGTCTACCCTATTTTTTAAGAACATATAATTCCAAACTTGGAGGTCTATCTCTCCACATGTTCCAAAAATGACACAAGAATTTAATATCTATGTGTAAAGAAACACTTAACTTTGCAAACTTTCTTGAAAAGCAAATTGACCTTGGACTCATCACTCAACTCTTGGGAAAGAACGATAGGGAAAGGTCTCAGTTACCGTCTGACTTTCAATTACCACTCACTCCATGTTTACTTTATCCCCCAAAAAAATTGCATTTGATCCATTAAAAAAACTTTATTTAATCTAATAGAAAGTTGCAAAAACACCAATACATGTTCACAAGACAATGTGTAGTTGACCAATGTAAGTAGTCAACTACCAAATGGCTTAACTGACACACTCTAGATGTTGACCGCTTAGGTGCCCAAGCCCACACTTAACCCCCGCCTTGCCTTCGCCCATTCTTAACCCAACCTCTCTCGTTTGCAGTGTTTTTGTTATAGATTTGTAATTTGGAAAGTTTGAAAAACTCCATTCTTGTGTCATTAACTCAATCGTTTCCAGCTTCAAAATCTTGTGCACCCAACCAAACTTTGTTTGCGCATTAAATAGTTTTAATCTCGTGCACCCAACCAAACTCTATTTGTGCATTAAATAGTTTTAATTTCGTGCATTAAGCAGACAATTTTATTGACGAATTGAATAGTTTTGATCTGTTTTCTGGTGGCGACGATTGTACTGAGTGTATTGGATCTATGTCGAGTACACCCTCTAGAGATTATTATTTCCATGTTGGAGCTCAGAAGCTCTAGCTTTTCATATTTGCATTGTTGTAGCATTCATTCTTCTTCGACGGTGGTGGTATTGTGGTATGGCCTCCTTTTCTGCAATCAGAAATCTCACTCTCGTTGTGCCTCTCCATTGCATAGTGAGTGTTATTCATCTTTTCTCTCATTTTGTTTCTTGTTGTGTGTATCTTTTAAGGCAGTCCCCCTATTTCTTGCTTGACAAAGTTTGTTGTGATTGGTTGTATGTCCTTGTGAAAAAACCCACAGAAGACAGAGCAGCCATTATTAAAACAGGATAAAAACTTCAGTTCACACTAAACTTACTCCTGCAATGACATCAGATTTTCCAAAAAATCAAGTAAATGTGCCAGGATAGAAAAGCCATTTAAATTCCCTAGACATCATTTTCCTTCTCATATGTAAAATACCATTATCTCTGATTTTCTAATGAAGGAAAATGGTTATTGTCTAGTAGGTATGTATTGTTCTGAACATGGAAAATGTAAGCCATGAGAATAATGTCAGGAGTGAGATTTTCTGCAATCAGAAATCTCACTCTCATTATGCCTCTCCATTGCATAGTGAGTGTTATGCATCTTTCCTCACATTTTGTTTCTTGTTGTGTGTATCTTTTAAGGCAGTTCCCCTATTTCTTGCTTGACAAAGTTCGATGTGATTGGTTGTATGTGGAGTCCCTCGATTATGTTGACTTATGTTGGGTGTGGATGTGGCATTGGGTATGTCTTGCCTTTTATGGCTCTATTCACAATTTGGCTAAAGTAGTTTCAAGTAAAAAAATAGAAAAATCCAAATACAAAGTGGAGCCCATACAGCCTTTTCCTTACATAGTCGCATATTCAAGTTTCCACTTTTTTTTCTTAGGGACCTAGCAATAAACCAATTTTTTTTTGGTAAATTATGCTTAAAACCACTCTTCTATTCTTAAGGAATAATGTAGAAGTGCACATTCATAAATCATAAGGGACAAGAATGCAAACAGATAGACCCTCCTGGTAACACTGCAAGTAATGAATAGGAAGAGTTGGTGAGTGGGGCAATTAAATGGAATGGCTGAAAAATAAATTTTAAAACTCTATAATATTATTACAATTTATGTTGATTGCTCATTTAAATGGCTAAGTGCAATCTCTAATATATAAGTGTGTAACTTTTTCGTGATTCAAAATGTAAATAATATTATTTAAAATAATGCATGACAAGTTTTTTGTCATTTTAGTTTTCCTCCATCTCTCATCAAAATAATTTAAATGCTTTTCATCATCTCTAGCATCACTTTTGTCTTGATGGACCAAGATTGACCATAATAGAGAGAATGTTTACTCACTTTTTTCATTTATATACACTTCAATTGTATAAATTGTTGCCCTTACAATCCACATAGTTAGATTCACCAAGTTCTTATTCCAGAGAGAAAAATGAACTATCAATTTCTTAGCTAACTATGATTTTGACAAGAATGAAAAAAACATATTTGATAATTATGTGAAATGTTGGAAGGGGTTCGAATCTAAATTTAACATCATAAATGAATATATTCAAAATACAAACTTAGAATATTTTGTATGTTAGGTCTTGCTTCAAGAGATAATAAGCTATATTTTATTAAAGGTAATTGTTTAGCATTGATACAATGGTACTTGGATATTTGAATTGTGGTATACTTTATATTTGGAGACTAATTATATGTCTTGCAAAAAAACTAATAGGTTACTTTACTCTTTCTAAATTCTAGAGGGAGTATATTTATTTATGAGATGTAAATGTAATTTAAAAAGGTTTCTTTCGATTCATTATCGTTTAAAAGAGATTGACATATACCAAGTAATCTATGACTATATTACTCTTCCATGTGATAATTAATGAGCTATATATGTAGTTTCTAATCTAGTGGCTAATGTTAGGACTCAACATATTATTATTCATTATTTAATATAATTAGGGTGTGCATATATAAGGGGATGATTAACTTCTAGTATTTCCAAACCTAAGATCATGTTGTACACATCTTCACCAAGCCTCTTATTGGGGTTAAATATGTTCAATTGCAAAATATGATTTGGATTTGAGGGAGTTATTAAGCGAAGTTGCATTATGATATTTTCCATATTCCATGTTGTTAGAGTAAAGGTTTTAACTTAATTATGTTAATTAAGTTACCTTTATTCCTCTCTTAAGATTTCACTTTAGTTTGCATATTGTGACATTTAATAATTATATTCATTATTAAATGTCTACCTATTAGGGTTACTTTTTAGGTTTTGCTTGATCTCCTTTTAAGGATTGACCTTTGTAAATATTTCATTCCATTGTTCTGTTAATACATCTTTCATATTACAGAGCTTCAAACCCTCTCTTTTTTCTCCATTCTCTTCCATGTGACAGGTATCTCTTTGCATGCAGGTGTTCTTGGATTGTGACGTTGGCTTTCACAACTTCTACATGGTATCAAAGCGGACCTACTGCAGCTTGTTCTTGTTTTGAAGAATTTGGAGCTACGAGGGTTGGATCTGGCTTTCATAGGTTTTCAGTTTGATTTTTTGTGGATCTAGGGGTTGCCTAATTTTTTAGGCATTTTGGGCCAAAACGGACCTCACCATTGAGTCTGCAGTGCCCAAAAACCCCTATTTTCATATAAAATTTGTCCAATTTGGACACAGTTGCACCAGAAGGCAAAAAATAATTTTCCCTAAGGCCGTACGGCCCCAAGGCACGTAATTCGAGGTGAAATTTTGTGAAAAAATAAAAAAATAAAAAAAATCTAAGTTTTTTACAAAATTGCAAGCCATAGTTTTTAAAGGTGGCCATCACCCACCACCACCCTGGTTACTCCATCCTCCTCGCCACCGGTCAACCGTTAGGGTAGCGGGCGCCGCCAGCCCGAAGAGAAATGGCCCCTCATGCCCTGTACCGCTGTTCATCTGGGACCAAGAGTTTTAATTCCTTCAGATCGAAGTGTCAGCTAAGCCCACCGACAGCCAATATATAGTCAATTAGGGCATTTACTTAAACTCCGCAACTTAGCCCCCCTTAGTCGTCAGAAAGCGCGTAATTAAGGGCTTACGATGAAGCCCCCAGGACCTGTGAGGGTCTTATTGTGCAATTTGGAGTCAAGCCACCAAATTAGGTGCATATTTTTGTGCACGATCTCCGCTTTTCTAAAACGATACCATTGGAAAGCTTGGTTCCGCGCTGATTCATGGAGTAGGTATGATAATTTTATTTTCCATTTTGATTTTGTTTTCCTACCAAAGTCAAACATGCTTTTTGCACCGGGGCATAACTTGGTCATTTTTGCTCCATTATTCAAAAATGAATAGGCGTCATAAAGCTCTTCTCACACTCTATTCAGATTTTTTATTACTTTTTTCAGAAAAAATACCAAGTAGACAAGATTCATTCTAAAGCCTTTTTTAAATTTTTTCTTGCTTTTTCGCTAAAAAATCACTACTGGGGTTTGGTTTCTTGCATTGTGGGGGGAATTTTATTCTTTCCTTCTGTCATTTACTTCTAGAAAACTAGAAACTCTTCACATTAAACATTCATTAAACCTCTCCAAACATGGTCGAAAACCCTTCTTCTGTTGAACTTCTCACACCTCATAACTATCATACTTGGAAGGCATTCATGACACGTCTTCTCAGATCAAAGGGGTTGTGGTCCTATTTAGATACAGTTCAACCAGTTTTGACACAGCCATTTGAGGTTATGCAGCATAGAAATAAGATGGATGAGGCTCTGGGTTTGATTTCCTTACATGTTTCAGATAGCTTGTTGTTTCATCTTGATGGGTGTAACAGTCCTCTTGAAATGTGGACCAAGTTCAATGATTTATTTGGTACCATCAATCAGTTTCATGCAATACAGATTGAGGCAGAATTTACTTCACTTGTACCTGATTCTTTTCCCTCTATTGAGGACTTTATGATGAAATTCAAACAACAAAGATCTCTTCTATAGGGTTGTGGTAAGAATAAAACAAATGAGGAGTGTATTTACCTAATTCTTTCTAAGCTTCGAGGTCCTTTTCAAATATTCTCTTTGACATTTTATTCCACCATGGATGCATTGGGCAACCACTTTACCATGCCTACTTTTGAGGTGTTTTGTGATTGGTTGACATGAAAGCAGGCCAAGATATCACAATTGGATGCTCTCACAAGATCACAACACCAAGAATTGGTAGCATAGTCACATCTCAGGGGAAGCAAAAGCAAAAGCAGAAATAGAAACCAAAGACCACAGAGCATTGGAAGGATTCCATTTCACAGAACACCTCTGATTCACCTTCTCCTAAGGGGGAATCATCAAAGAAAGATAGACCTAAGTGTGCTTATTGTACTAAGCCAAGACACGATGAGTCTAAGTGTTATGAGAAGAAGATAGATGGATATGCAAAACAGGTTTCATATTTGATAACTCTTCTTGAGAGGAACAATATTCATCACTCTTCTTCATCTACATCAAAGGGTCTCTTCAAATTAATCATTCCAAACAATTGACAGCCCACATTAAGGGCCATGAATATATGCAAACCACTCAGCCTACATTCTCATCTAGATACATTGGATTCAGTAAGCCTACACCATATGGCATCTTCTGTGACATACCTCATCTTCGAGGTTGTGGGGTCCCTACCAATATATTGATGGGTACAACACCTATATATCAGCAGTAAGGGAAAGGGTTCTATTGGACATTGACATGGTGGACATGATGTACTATGTGTTCACCCTTTGTCCACTAACCTTCTCCTTCCATCTTATATCGATTGTTTCCACAGTAGACAAGGAAGACAATGAAAGTTCACACTTGATTTTAGTGACATCAGATATCTGCATCGCAACATTGTTGCAATAGGGACAATTGATCATTCTTCCCATTTGTATGCATTCACACACTTTGGTCCACCATCTCCACTGTCTAAGTTTTCCTCTCTTTCTACAAGAGAGCATACAATATCTGAGGTGAAGTTTGGTCACTTGAACTTATGTGTTCTTCCATCTGTTCATGAGACTAGTGTTGAGACTTCTACACCTCTACCTCTTGTTGAGATCACATCTATTCAGCAAGATTCCTCTTCAGCTATGCTTGACATTGTTGCTCCACTCATTGAACCATCAAGTGTAGTTGTTGAGGCCATATCAGAGGATATTCCTTTCCTCATAGATGACAGTTTTAGCAAACTTGTTATCACATCTTCATTGGAGATTCCATTTCAGGATCATCTTGAGTTGTTTGATTCACCATCCTATTATTCAGACACTCATATTGCAGTTATGTTCTTCAGTGAGCATCATCTAGGACTTTGATTTTCACCTCACATCCAGGGATTTCCTCTTCCTCGACCATTGGATTTGTTTCTTCCTCTGAGGAGACACATTGTTTTGATCATTGGCATAGGGGTTCTCTCATCTAGGGGATTTCTTGTCTCTTTATACCCTCCCATGGAGACTATTGTATATGTACTTATATGATAGAATTTGTCTATAGGCATCATGTAATCCACCTATCCTTCTTCATTAGTGCATCACTTTTATTTTCCTCTTTGGGGAGTTTTGTTCTAAGGAGGTTTTCTCCCTTTCTCCACTTTACAGATATTTGGTTGTATTCGGGTACCTGATCAGGCCTAGTTGTCAGGACCCTTGTTTGCTTTCATGCATTGTAGTTACCTTTTCTTTCTTGCACATGTTTGTAGTTGCACTCTTGTTCATCTTAAGGGGGGGTGTTAGAGTAAAGGTTTTAACTTAATTATGTTAATTAAGTTACCTTTATTCCTCTCTTAAGATTTCACTTTAGTTTGCATATTGTGACATTTAATAATTATATTAATTATTAAATGTCTACCTATTAGGGTTACTTTTAGGTTTTGCATGATCTCCTTTTAAGGATTGATCCATTTGTATATATTTACTCTATTGTTCTATTAATACATCTTTCATATTATAGAGCTTCAAACCCTCTCTTGTTTTTTTCTCTTTTCTCTTCCCTGTGACAGGTATTCATTTGCATGCAGGTGTTCTTGGACTCTGAAGTTGATTTTCACAACTTCTACATATGTGTCTTCTCCAAGTCAAGGAGATGTTAGAATAGTAAATCCAAGTTGTTTGGTCCAATTTAAGTGATGAGTCATAGCTAGCTCACTTAGATAAAATTAATACGATTTAACTATGAAATTCATGTCATCATGTTTGGTCCTTAGAGGATTTTTTCCATACTAAGAGGCCTATTTAGAAAGGAATCAATTCCTTATTACTCATTTATTCATTCAAGTGAGGTTCTTTAGTTTTAGTGTTCTTTGGTGGTCTTTAGACACCCAATATTTCTATTTGTTGAACTTTGTATAGTATTTTTTTTGGAGTAGATGTTCATATATATAATAATAAATACTTGGACATTCTAATAATACTAACCTCTAGATGACATTAGAATTTTGGGTTTACAAATTTAACAAAGATAAATTAAATGGTACACTAGTTATTCTTATCTCATGGTGAACACTTAGAGACTTTTCTAATGTATGAATGATAGCAACATAGCATAAAATTGTCATGATTATATTCTCAACACTCAAATTCTCCAATTTCAATAATCTTTGCCATGATCCGTAAGATCAAGTAGCATATTTCATTTTCTATGAAAATTTACTCATAGTTATATTCATTCAATTTGTTGTAGATCATAAAAGCTTAACTTGACTAATTTTAGAAGCATCCTCAAATTGAGGACGAAGAGAGTACACACTATAAATGTTATATTTTTTAAAATTAGTAAAGAGATTGATAGTGTCATACAAGTTACTTTAAATTTAAACAATTGGAGAATTCCACTTGAGGTTTTCGTATTAAACATAAATGCACGCAACTAAATATGAAGAAGTTCAAAACAATTAATGGGAACTTTCCTTGAAATTTAATTCTAATCCATTGATACATTATAAAGCTTTCTTTCCAATCATAAAGAAAGGAAACTATTTCAACACACTCATGAACATATTCATGGAAAGAATCATTTCATATCTCTAACCCACAACAATGAAATGCAAATTCTAGTGGAGACGAACTTTGGCAACACATTGAAGGCTCTTACAAAATCTATACATGTGCCATGTGAAGCGCACATGGTCTTCAAAGACCTTCCAAAATCATAAATGCATCTTTAACTAATACTTGAAAATATCTAATATGAATGGATAACTAAGGATTTCTAGAATCCATTAGATTGTTTTGAACATATCTACTATTATCGAGAGGGAGAGAGAGAAATAGGACTCTCCATAGTCTAGTACTATGATATTTTCTAACAACCCAACTACCTTGTAATATTTGTTAGGGTGGGTTTATAGCAATCAATGAGAAAATGAGCTACAAGACTATGCTCTAAGGTACATATCATGAATAATACCATGTCTTGAAATCCTTCATTACTAAGATGAGGACTTTATCATTGAAACAAAAAATTAGTTAGTTTATAACTGCACACTCGATAAATTCAAATAACGACAATCATATATGCTATTCATGATAATATTTTGATTTAATGAAAAGGTTATCTTAGTGATATTAGATGTATTTTGGGATTATCTCATCTATATTCGTGGTATGGAATTTTTAAGTGATGTTGAATTATCATGAAAAGCCTCTTAGGTGATATGGGAGTAGCCAATTGGTGATTACTATCCTATAAGAGAAAAATGGTAGAGTTTTACATGAAATGATCTTAATCTCGATAATAGCATTTATGACACTCCTACCCTTGATGAGATAGTCCTCTTAGTTTTTGTGCTTGACTTTAATTGATGCCTAACAACAAGTTGGAAACCTTCATAATTTAGTACCTAAAGAAATAAAGTATGCATCTACAACCTATTGGAAACCCTTGTAAATTTATCTCTATCCATGGTTGAAGAGGTATGCATCTACAACCTATTTTATCTTAATTTCCTAAAATGGTAGGGCACATTTACCAAGATTTTCATGTAGAAATAAAGGGTTTTCACAAGTATGATTCTTCATTAGCATTGAGATTCAAAATTAGGTTGTAAATCATTACAATTAGTTAACTCTAAGGTTTAAATCTAACAAAATAAGATGCACCAAAAATATTTTCACATTCCAACACCAATTACATAGTTAATTTCTAGTTTTCTCTTTGCAACAATAATAGGTGGATTTTTCTATCATACGTGGCATGTGTCAAACCTTGTAATAGGTGTTAGGCACCAAAAAAATTCCTCATATATCTTTAATAAGGGTAATGGATCCTACTTGAAATCTATAGCTCTATCATGATAGCTAGGTGAGGGTTTTCAACACATACCAAACTATCAATTTTAGCCCTAAAAGTGTTAAGAAAATATAAGGTAATGAGTGACCTACTATAGGGAATTTAATGATTCATTCAAGTTACACCATATATCCAATGATCCGTGTTCAAAACTTCATTCTAAACTACCTTATTGCCATCCTTCAAATTTAAATTCTTGACAATAGATGTTATTTTGAAATATAATAAAGGGTTGCAATACTTCAAGGAGGATTTGTAAAGGTTGTAGATACTCCAAAATAGCTTCCAATCTATTTCCAAGACTAATTAATGGTTTCATGAGAGTTTTAAGGGGTTGATCTCATGGTGAACATTTAGAGACTTTTCTAATGTATGAGTGATAGCAAGATAACATAAAATTCCCATGATTATATTCTCGACACTCAAATAATTCTATAATTTCAATAATCTTTGCCACAATTTATAAGATCAAGTAGCATATTACATTTTCTATGGAAATTTACTCATATATATTTATTCAATTTGTTATAGATCATAAAAGCTTGACTAATTTTAGAAGCATCCTCAAATTAAGGATGAAGAGAGTACACACTATAAATGTTTTAAAATTAGTAAAGAGATTTATAGTGTCATGCAAGTTACTTTAAATTTGAACAATTGGAGAATTCAACTTGAGGTTTTTGGATTAAACATACAATTGTACACAACTAAGTATGAACAAATTCAAACCCATTCATGGGAACTTTCCTTGAAAAATTCAAACCCATTGATACATTATAAAGCTTTCTTTCCAAGCATAAAGAAAGGAAACTATTTAAGAAATTTTTAACACACTCATGAACACATTCATGGAAAGAATCATTTCATATCTTTAACCCACAACAATAAAATTAAAATTCAAGTAGTGGAGACAAACTTTGACAACACATTGAAGGCTCTTACAAAATCTATACATGTACCATGTGAAGAGCACATGGTCTTCAAAGACCTTCCAAAATCATAAATACACCTTTAACAAATACATGAAAATATCTAATATGAATGGCCAACTAGGGATTTCTAGAATCCTTTAACTATTATCAATGAGTCAAAATTTATGTTTAGAAGAAAAGAAATAAATTTTTTATGATATTACGCTAGTTTAATATTCATACAAATCCAATTGTGCATTTCTTAAATTGAAATTAACCATTTATCCTTATCACAGTAAAATTTATTATTCATTGTTGATTTCACTTTTATAATCATTTCCACATTGACATTTGATATCCTTGGGATCTTTACCTCTAATTTTGATGATGGGTATAATTGCAATAATTAAACTAGCATGTTTTGAATGGTTATCAAACATGTCTATAATTTAGACTACCAAATTTTCTATGTTGTGTGGAGATTTTCTAATCAAATTTTGACATTTTTTTGTCTATTAGATGGATTTCAATTGGTCTCGCATCATGGATGAAGTTGTTCAACATCCCCCTAATGGAAAGTTTTCCTACAAAGACCTTTCATGGGAGACATATGTCCTTAAAGGCTCACAGTTTTTTTCAACTAGGATTGAAATTGATTGATTGAATGACTTTATTGAGGGAGAAAGCTCAAGGGACTCCTACCCAACCTTCTTCAACAAGAGTCATATAAAGAAACCATCTCCTCATTCTAATAAAAAAAACTAGGATTAATAGCTTTTTGGAATACATGACATATGAATAATATATTAACTGCATATGTTCATCCTCACAATTGTGAAGTGCAAGAGTTTTTGTATTCATTGGTTAAGTACATTTATTAATAGTTTGAAGATTTTTATGATTTTCATAGGTATTGGCATGTGTATGGACCAAATGACTTCAGGGAAAAATATGCAACACCTTTCGGTCCTTCTTTAGTGCCTAAATTAGGGATGTGTAGTAGACCTAGCCATAAACATACACAATGTGGTTGCACTTGTCATTTTAGCACATGAGTCATGGTTCGTAAGCCAAACCATATGTTGATATGGTACCACCAGGTTCAACATGTGGACAAGGAAGGCATACCTTTTCATGGTCAAATGAATAATGAGTTTTTGGGAAAAAGGTCCTTCTTTGTGCCATATATTACTAAATAATTGCATCAGCGGGTGGAGTCATTGTTATTGGTTGGCATGCATGTAGATGCAATCCATAAAAATCATAAACAAATGGTGCATGAGAAGATGACCATGTTTGAGGTTCAATCTTCTAGGGATGATTTTTTGACAATGGATGATATTGTGAATATTGATCATAAAATTAAGAAATCAAGCTACATGTTTGATAGTAATGATGCTCTTTTAGTGAAATAATGGATTTTGGTGAACCTTGACAAGTGGTTTGCATATCAAGAGTATAGCACCACTGTTATTGATGGGGATGGGAAAATCCCATTTGTTTTGGGAATTCAATTGCCAGAGCAACTTGATTGGATGCTTCAACATGGCCACAACAATATATTGGCTATGGATTCTACATTTGGTACAAATGCAATGAAGGTATGCTGTGTGGTTTTTGGTAGATTTGAGTTGGAAATGTTTAAACTCAAATAAAACATAGTATTGTTACATTGTACCCTATGTCTTATGATAGTTTCAATTATATGCAATACTTGCATTTGACACAAAACATATGGGGGTGTCTGTGGCATGGGTCATTATGTCTAGGTCTTGTGCATATGATTTTACATATTAGATGTGCATTCTTCTCCAACGGGTTCACTTGAAGAATATTGATTGGAGACTAAATGCATTCATGGTGGATGATGCAAGTGTTGAGATCAAAGCTATCAGGTGTTTCATTTTTTCATTAAAACCTTGTAGTTTTTGTAAATATTTCAATGCATACCATGAAAGAATATTAAATAATAATTAAAATTATTCCTGATGCAGAGAAGTTTTTCGGTGTGATGTATATCTATGCTCTTGGAATGTCAAACATGTGTGATTGAAGAACTTGATCACAAAGGTCAAAGCTAATGCAATTAGGTGATAGATGTTTGATAGACTTGGATATATCATACATCTTTCAATAGATGAGGATTCTGTGAGGAATGAGGTTCACATATTTATTGAAGATTTTAAAGATACACAACCCTCATTTATTGAATATTTTAAGGGGCAATGGTCTAATAGATTGAGTATGTGGGCTAGATGTTGTCATACACTTTAAAGCAAGTAGGGCAAGAGACAAATGGTGCAATAGAGTCCTACCACTCACACCTAAAGAGACAATTCTTGAAAATATTCGAGCATGCTACAAATCGTCATGTTGATTGGTTGGTACATCAACTAACAATGCATGATTATGGATATTATTGGTGGGTGAAAGTTAGCAAGAAACATGGTTTCTATAGGAACTTTATTATTAAGAAGATTGTAAACACATCTTGGGTTTGATCCTTGCAAATTCTAGATGACCATGTTACATTTGAAGTGACATCAATGATCACATAGCATGGGTGACAAGTGAAAGCAATCCCTATTTTCGATATGAGGTTTATAGCTCCTCACCTGATCTATGTATGTGCTCCTGCAAATTTTCAATACAAGGATACATGTGCAAGCATGTGGACAAGGTGAACCTGATGAGGAGAGACAACATCTATCTGAAAACTTGCATGTAGACCTTGATAATCTTGCTAGTAGAGTTGATTCTATAGAAGAAGGTTGTGCCACCGACGTCTCTAATCATTTGATACTTGAAAAACATGATTCTTTTATTCTATTGGTATATCATTCTTTGCAAAACATGTGTTTTAAATGTGTTGCAATGTTAATGTAGGAAATTAATGAATTTGATGAGATTAGAGCTAATGAAAGTTTCCAACTCTTGGAGAATTATTCTATGCATACACATGTGACATTATAACCATATTTTTATCATTCCATTTTTTGTTAGTTTGATTTGTAATTTCTAAAATATGTCTATTGTTGTTTGTAGACCATTGACAACAGAGATGAACATGCAACAATAGACTTGAAGTTGCAAATAACAAACAAGCTTCAAGGGATTTTTATGAACACGTATGATTTGGTGACACTTATTTTCATTGATAAGAATTTAGAAGATTTGTCAAACAAATTAAAAAGAAGACATGTCTCATCCCAACTCAGATTAGACCATCCAAGTGTGCATCCATTTTTCCCTATACAAAATGGATTTGGTCACACTATTCGTCGACAAAGAGACTTGATTGAGTGCATGAATGTGAGGAGAAGGTCAAGTATCTCCAGTAAAACACCTACATTTCCACAGATGCCACGAAATCTCAAGCGTCAAAATTGGTTTGATGATCTTGATAGGGAAAATAAACAAGACAAGGATCATACTCAGTATAATGAACACAATTTTGACATGGTTGTTGACACTAAGCTTGGAAGCATGCAAGATATTATTGCAAGCACACATGGTTTTATTTAAAACACATAATATAGTGTCATTGCACTTATTTAACTGTGCATTAGAAGCATTTTTAATACTTTGGAATACTCTAATGTTATTTTGAATGTTAAAAATATAATTGGAATGTTGGTTAATATCCAATTAGTTGAATTGGGGGATATGAAAAACTATTATGGTGAATCGATATCTATCTATTAAACTATTTTTTTTTTGGTGTATTAGAGTTAAATTAAATCAAT
>VDFB02374794.1:0-14346 GCA_007258455.2 Sequoia sempervirens | reverse complement strand
CAAATGTAATTTTTTCTTATGGTTGTTGTCTCAGAAGAAATGCCTCACTTGGGAGAATCTCCGCAAATGAGGTTTTCAGGGACCTTCTGTTTGCTTCCTTTGTTCGAACAATGAGGAATGTACCTCCCATTTGTTTTTTCTTTGCCCTTTTTCTAGAGAGATATGGCACAGATGGTGGGAGGCTTGGCATCATGGTTGTATTCATGCTACCTCCCTAATTGATTTTTGGGAAAGTTTGGGTAGGCCTCCAACGAAGACTTCTTTCCTGCAGGTGGCCTGGACGGTTGGGCCGATGTTTATTCTCTAGAACCTTTGGCTAGAGAGGAACCGCATAATTTTTTGTGGCTCCAAATTAGGAAGTTTTCAATTGTGGAAGACGATACTTAGTAGGCTTCAGGAGACTATTTTTGCGAAGTGTGATATGTCTGAAAGTATTGATCCTAGTGATCATGCTATTGTGAGGAATTTAAATCTGGGGGATGGTAGACGGGGATGCAGTGTTGGAAAAAGACCCCACCATGTCAAGCAACGGGTTTGTCGAGATGGGAGGTGGACACCTCCCCCAGCTGGGATCTTGAAGGTTAATACAGATGGTTCTTCTCATGGGAACCCTGGACATGCTGGTATTGGGGGTATAGGTAGAGGTAATGATGGTGGTGCGGTTTTCCTCTTCTCTATTTACAAAGATCAACACTCTAATAATCTGATGGAGGCCCTTGCTATTAAGATTGTTGTTGAGAGAGGATGCTCTTTAGGCTGGAGGAGGATCATCTGCGAGTCAGATTCTCAGATTGTTATGGATATGTTGAACAACCAGAGTTTGGAGGATGTTAGTTGGCAATTAGCCTCTTTAGTTAGACAGATTCTAAGTCTATGTAGTTCCTTGGATTCTATCTCCTTTTGTCATATCCCTAGAGAATGGAATAGAGTGGCTGATTGTTTGGCGAAGTGGGCTTCAGAGAACGTGGATGGTTGGGATATTAGTGGAAGGGATGAGTTATCTTCTGAGTATCGTGGGACTGTTGAGCAATTGTTATTGGAAGACAGGAATATGTAGTGTTGTTGTTGGCCTTTGGCCTTTGCTCTGTATTTTGGATTTGATTGAATAAATTTTTACCCCTTCTTTTTTTTTTTTTTTTTAAATTTGAAATAAGTTATCTATATTATTTCCATGTAAGAAATAGACCATGAAGTAAATTAGAATGTAGTTTGAGTAAACTACTAGGTTTATCTTTTAAAAATAACCCATTTGGCAAAAAATGAAATTCCCCAATGTAGTAGTACTTTAAATTCAGGAAAAAATAAGAAGTAGATGTCCATTCAATCAATCAAATCCCAGCCAATAAAATGATAAGGATATTTTTTATAGATTTTGTATTACAAGTAGAGTGAATTCCATTTCTGGATGTGATGCATAATTTTTTGTAATTTGTTTCCAAATAAATAATTAATTAGAATTTTTTAAATTACAACTTCTAAAAAAATATAAACTCGTATGTCTAACCACCTTAACTTGGTCAAAACTTCATGAGATTCAATTTTTCTTTTTTTAATCCTATAGTATGCAAAGCATAGTATGTGATGCATATTTTGGATTCCAAAAATGTGATACCGTTTGAAAGATATAGATGTTTTTCAATCAACCTATCAATGAGGACTCAACAGAATTAAATTGAAATGAATAGCTACTCACATTGCCAGCTTAAATTCAAAGTAAAGCATAATGGCATTAGTGGAAAGCTGAGAATCTCCTTTAAAAACCCTTTTCATTTCATCAATTTTGGGTAAAAAAAAGGTCATCAGCCACATACCCTACAAATGCCCATCATATCGCCACTTTTTGGTCCATTATGATCCTGCACATACCCACCAATTGTTAATGATTTGTTGCAGATTAAATCAACAAGAAGATAGAAAAAAAATGAACTCATAAAAAGAAATACAAACATTGAACAACATAGTACAAAGACACAAAGATTTATAGTGGTTCGCTAGAATCACTACATCCACTTTCAAAAGCATGCCCATAAATCCTTTTATTATTTCTATCTTTCGACTACATTCACAACAATATCAAACATGTTCTTAACATAACTAATTGTCAATTACATTATCCATAAAGGATAAGTCTTCAAACAAAAAAGGAATGCAAAGATACAATATGTTGGAGGGAAAAAAAGCATGACCGTTGGGCTTCAATACCCAACATGGAGGTTATTGAGAATAATAGAATAGATTTGGAAAATATAAGCATTTGATTTGGAAATATTATTTTAAGGCATGTTGGTCCACCAATTATAGAGTAGAAAAATGATTTATTTAGGATGATTAATATAATAAAGATATTTTTTTATAAGGATTAAGAATAATTAAAATGATGTTTGTAAATGGGTGTATTTTTTTTAATAAAATAGTTTAATTTTATGTACCTAATTTTTCATCTCTTATAAATTTAAGGTTGATAAATCTTTTTAGTGGTTCATAGTATTTCATAATTTAAATTGGTTTATCAATTCAATAAAATTGTAATGTAAAATGGACACTTTTTAAAAATTATTTAGGCTAATTAAATAGGTTTAATTAATAAGAAAATAATTATCCTAGATAGAAAGATGGGATTCATAATTACAATAAATGATCATAAATTAAATAGGTAAGATGAAAAATATGACACTTTGCTCAAATAGTGGAGTAAAACTAGAGAAGGTGATAAAATCTATTTCATTATGAGTCCCCATGCTTTCACAACTATGACCAAGAAGAGGAAAGATCAAAAACTTAGGGCTTTGGTTGACATTAAGTACAAACAGTAAGAATAGAGCTTTAAATTTACAATTTCAGCTATTTTGTCCAATATTACTAGCTAATGTTTATGTTGATGCTAATTTTATATATTTTAGAGTGGATTGCAACTATCCATGCTACAAAATCTGATTCAAGATTAACAAGAGCATCAATTACCCTTATTATTTATCTTTAGTGTTTCTCTACCAAGGAGGTCAAAGAGATGTAGTGGTTGTTGAATTTTATGATGTATGGAATGGGCCCAGTGCTCTTAGCAAAAGACTACTTTCCTTAAAAAAAAAAAAATTCAAGGCTTATGACCATATTAAATAACCTTTTATTTTGACCATGCTTCAAGCTCTAGGATCTAGATCCCATTTTCTCCAATATGTATGCATGCTCTTTTTTTATACCTATACGTGCACCACCATCAATAGTTGTCAATCCAATTCTATTGGGCTCTTTTGTTCCATTTGTCAAGGTTGTTTGTTGGCCCTAGCCCTCTATGTTCTCACTACTAAAATATTTGGCTACCTCCTAAACCACTATGTTTTAATGACTAATCAAAGGTATTTTCTTTCCCAATTCATCAACTTGTCTTATTAATGGCTACTTTACAGATGACTCATTCCTCAATCTGATTGAAGAAGATAAAAATATCAAAGAATCCCTCAAGTACTTGGATACTTTCTATTAAACTTCTAGCTCAAGCATTTAATGGTAGAAGGCTTAATGTTATAGACAATCCTATTTACCTGAGCCCCAGTGGCTTAACTCTTTTCAATGAAAGTGGATTGCTCATAGCTAGCTTTTTTTAGATTTACAGGCCTTCCTTTTGCCTTCCAAGCTTTGTAGGTGTGCTTATATGGTAAGTAGTTCTCTCTGTAATTGAGAAAAACTTGTGTATTAAATCAAGGAACCCCTTTGTCTTGCAAGAAACTTTCAAGTATGCTCCAAGATTTTTTCAGCTACCCATGTGTATTATTCTTAATGTTGGGCTCCTCCTAAAGTCTCTTACATGTATCTAGAAAATATTCTCCATTATTTTATTTAATCTTCCTTTGAGAACCACAAGGGTTTTCACAGGGTTGCTTAAGAATTTTGGTGTATCCCTCATGATTCAAGAGGGTTGGGGCTTTTATTCAAAGAATGGTAAGGTTTGACACTTTACAGTGCTAATAGATTATTGGTGCGCTCATTGGCAATGAGGGCTTAAAAAAAATTGGTTTGACATTGTATTTCTTTTGGATACCAAGCTAGGAATCTTGTGTGGAGGGGGATTGGTTTTCAAACTCTTTTCACCATGAAGGATACAATTCATGTTTAAGCAATTTTGTTTGTTAAGAGAATCTTGAAAGCTTGGAAACCCATGAGACCCTAATTTTTTGGAATGGTTCCATATTTCATGATGAAATTTCCACAAACAAAAGAATATATAGTGTTCCTCCATTTTGTACAATCAAGGTTTCCCCTAGCTAAATCACCTTGGGTGTAGGCTCTAAGATTTCACATAAAAGGAATTCAATGTCTTTGGGATTTATTCGCTAGAACTTATATGAGTCTCATGCAATGGAGTAAAACCAAGATGAGTTTTCACCTTTCTAATCAAGAATGAAAAATGTTTGATATAGCCATAGGGGGAATTTAGATTAATATGATTCACAAAATTGGAATCCACTCTCCTACACCTTGGTGAAAATATTGGAAGTGGGTTCCAAACACCATCTTTACAATTATAAGCCCTAGCATGGCTATTAATGGCTTTTTCCTTATTTTCCCATGGTGCCAACTTTAACCCATAGATGGAATTTATAATCATTCATTTCTATTTGACATCATCCCTTCCAAACCATATGCTTAGCTATTTTGGAGCCAAAATTGTCCTACTTTTTCTAGTGTATTCTTTTCCACTTGTCCTTCCTATAGGCTTTAGACTTTCTCATTTGGACATATGTGATCCGCATTGCCCTTTTAATGAGAATTCAGACTTCTTTAAGCATATATTATTGTTCTATCCCATAACCTAGAAGTTTTGGAGTTGGATTCATGATTTATTCAAGACCTTTAGGCCAAATCCTCTCTCCTAGCATATAATTCTTCTTAGGGATTGGCCTCATATTCTTCACAAATTAATCCAAATTTGGCTGCTTTTAGGGTGGAGATTCTCTTCATCATATGAATGGATGGAAATTTTACATTTTTTTCTAATTCCTTTGTTGATTAATATACCTTGCTTTATTTTAAAGTTATTATTTGTTCTAATGTGTTATTACATATCAAGGTGAAAACTAATAAAGTTGCATTCAAAGTGGTTCATATTTAAATTTATCTTCTTGACCATTATAGAAATGCTCCTTGTGTTGGGGATAGAGTTCCCCCATCCCCCTCCTCCTCCCAAGGCTGCTCACTTCCTCATGGGTGTCAGCAGGGAAAAATTCTTTCTACTTGTGGAAATTGTGATGCTTTCTTTTAGGCTTCTCCTCCAACTACCATAGGAGATTGTGGACAATGAGGATGGTCATGACCTCCTCATTGGAACTTTTCCTCTCCACCTCACATGGGTGGGACTTTTGGGTGGCATACTAGTTGAGTCTCTATTAAGTTTGATTTTAGCAAGTTTTCTCAATTGGTTCTTTTTATTTTGCCTAGCATGAAGAAGAAGATAAATATAAGGATGACAAAGGATAGGACCATACTATGGGTACTTCATACCTTATAGATGTATAGGGTAGACTAAGCCACTATGACCCTCCTCCTCCCAACTTTGCTACTAATATTGCCACTTAGTGACTTATATTTTTATATTTTATGATCCAACTGTATTGTCCCATATGAACTCTAGGAGTTTCATTTCATAACCACCCACACTTATGAATATATGTAATATTAATTTTATATTAATGATACTATTGACTCTTATTCATGAAAAAAAATATAACATATTTTTATCATATAATGACTATAATTTTGACCCCAACTATTCCCCTAATTAAAATTATGATTGTTAAAACTACTTTAACCCAAAAAAAATCTATATTAAATATTTTAAAAATTAAATGAAACCACTTGTTTCCTTGAAAAAAATTAGCAGCAAGGAGCTACATGGATCTAAGAAAGTTGAAAAAACAATATTCTACTAAATTTATTGCTATTTGCTGATGCTCATTGTTGATGGAGGAGCATCTAAGGTGTAAGAGCAATCTTACATAACCCAAACATATTATTTATTTTATTTTAATTTTCAATAAGGGCTGTGCAGGAAATTAATAATTTCAATTTTATAAAAGATTATAATTTTCCTCTATGTTGATTTATAATTGTAATTTTAGAGGTAGATTTACTTTGGTAAAGATTACAAAAGCATCTCAAAGGAATATTCCTTTTTGATATCCCATTTGTGGCCCAGACCACTCACCAATGCACACTCTTGCATGTTCATTTTTGCATGCATTTGCATGTTAGGCATCCAATTTTGCATGCTGGTGCATGTTCATTATTGGAGCCGTCAGTTGATAATTAATGGAGGTTCCAGAATTGACCAGATTTGATTGTTTGAGGTTTAGGCGAAGGCCATGTGAGCATTTAATAATTTTTATTTTTTATGGTTTATCCTCAAATGGAGTGTGGGTTTTCTAAGGAGGCATTTGCATGTTGTTTTGGGGAAACTACAATGATATTCTCATCCTCAAAATTCTATATATTGATGCCTTTTCAATTTGAGTTTTTGCAAGTCAACATAACCGTCGGATTGAGTAGAGGATTTGAGACGCCAAATATTGTAGATTTTTGTATTCAGAAAACCCATACTGCAAGGGAGCTTGTGAGCTTGTGAGTGTCAGGTCGTAAGAAGAGTACCCTTAATCAATTGTCTTGGGTTATGTGAAGGGTCCAATAAAAAGACACGCTACGTCGATTCAGTCTGAAGAAAACGGCAACAGCTGTATAAAATTCGAAGGAGATGATTTCGCCATAGAGACGGTCCTTTTCTCTTCTCCCATTTTTAAACAGACAATTAAATAGCCATTTTGAATGCAATGTGGTGATTCCCAACTTTTCATGCCCTATCGTACTGCTTTTTAAGGTCTCTCTTTCAAATCCTCCACCATCATTTTAAGGTCTCTGTCAAATCTTCCACCATCATACTCACTTGGGTTCTTTCTGATTTTTTGCAGGCTGCCATATTAGATATTTTCCAGTTAGCTGAAAGAATGAAGATATTTGTGAGAAAATCAAACTTAGGTAGATTCCTTTTGGAGGTGAAGAGCACAGAAACAGTTGGTAATGTGAAAAAACTGATCCATGAGAGAGAGTGCTTTCACCCCTTGTGGCAAATATTGTTATACAATGAAAAAGAATTAGAGGATGAAAAGAGTCTTGATGATTATGGTCTTCAACACTTATCAATTATTGATCTCAGGCGTCGAGTTGGCAAAGTATGGAACCCTAAACCTCGCCGATTGCGACATCGTTGAAAACCAAACGTTTATTTTCCGTATGGTGAGGTATTTTTGGTTAAGTATTGTATTCATTAGAATATCATCTGCATTTTATCACAGTCGATTTAATTGCAAGTTCTGGAACTGCGGCGAAATCTTGTTCTCATTAAGATTGAGAATTTGATGTTTTTCATCCGTAGAGCAGGAGTGTTTTATAACGAAAATATCTGTAACCATAATTTTGGTGTGTAAGGTACTAAGGAGTCTTTAAATGGTATACCCAGTTCATCATTACTCTGTTTTCTATTTGTGAACTGCAGTTATCTGAAATCTACGGTAAGATTGTTATAATTCTGAATTCCCAGGAAGTAAGATTTATTTCTTTTCCTGTGTAGGAAACTTCTAATTGAATGGAAACAGGACAGCTATAGCAATACTCTGTATACATGGAACTTATTTTAAATGAACCGTGTGTCTATTAAGTTATTTGATATATTATCTCATGAATATCATTTTATTCTTGAAGAATGAAAGGAAATTCACCTCTAAATATTTCTTAAAAAACGATATCCATTTGAGAAATATTCAAAAAATAGTTTATTTTCCATTGTTGGATCCCAATTTACTTTTCAAAATTGTTTCAAATTGCTTAACAAAATTTAATTATCTTAAAATGTATGTAAATAATTTAAATTTTGTATGACATTCACTTGAGTAGGGGAGAGGGTCCAATAGTGGTGCAGGTACCAATAGTTGTCATAGTACATGTACATTCAAAGCCCAATATTTTAAAAGTATGGAACTAGTAATTGTAAAAGAGGATCCAATAGTTGAACAAAATATGCCCATTACATTCAAAAAGCAACAAATCATATGATGCCACATTGACACACTAAAAAACATGACTTAATGCACCACTATTGGTCTAAGTTCTTTTGGGGATCTATTATGACCCCTCAACAAAAAGCATGTTGATGACACCCTTTTTCTCGGTCTATGTGAGTGAAATGAAATATTTGAATTGCCCACGTCCCTAGCCACTCGAAGATATGATTTTTTAATGTCAATGTTGCATGTTCATTGCTATGTCCACCCATAAAGTTAGGGTGCACCACTATTGGGCCCTCTCCCCTATATCATTTAAATATTATTAAGTAGCTTTAGAAGATAACATAATGGTGCATAGTTGGGGCAAGTTAGAAGCACATACATTTCACACACTAAATAGTCATAGGGATCAATAATTGAAAATCAATGCTCTCAAGATCATCAATCTCAACAAAATAGTGAAAGCCCAAGTGTGTAGTGCTAGTTTTGTTGTTTTTCCACAACCATTAATATTACACCACAAGAGCTCTTGAAAATGTCCTTACTTATTTAAAGAAAACCCACAAGAAAAATTATACGGTTGGTTATGCTCTTTATCATTTTACTATAAGTATTAAATCTTTGTTCAACAACATGTTTACACTTCAAATATAAAGGCCATGGCACTCCAACACAAGTACCTAAAGATTTTCTTCATCCCTTGTGAGCATGGACTTAGACTACCAACCAGTAGTAAGATTATATGGACATAGATGATTCTAGTTCAACCTATGGCCAAATTACTAAACAATAAAAGGAAGATGTAGGTTGCCTCCCCTTTTTTCATAATAATTGAAAACATGATGGAAAGTGGCATCTCTTGGTCACAAATATATAAGTTGAATTATGTGTCTAATTTCCCTATGGGGTCAACCATGCTTATTTCATTAGAGAACTTAGCATATATTCATGGCTCCTAATATTACCTACCCATACATGTGCATGTATATTTATACTTGACCACTAAATAGTGACACCAACCCATGTGGAGTCAATTAAATTTTCTTGTGCATCACATGTAAACCTCATCTACTAAAATGGGACATGATTAAATAAATTATTAAAATTCAACAATATCTCATTTCTTTAAGCTCAATAGCTAAATCAAATTTATTGATTTCTCCACTCTAAAATTAAATCCTATACACAATATGTGTAGCCCACCTTCAGACTATTACAAGTAAATGGTTGATATGTGTTGGTTAGTCATGCCATGTTATGTGTCAATCTTAGTATAAAGCACCATAGTATATAATAGGACATAGTGGCATGCACATGTATATTGTTGATTAAATACCAACAAGGATCAACAAATTATAATTTTCATGCTTGAGATCAATCATGAGGAAAAATGGGCAATGCCCAAGTACACAACACGTGTTTTATGATTCTACCATAATTAACAAGTCTCCTTAGTAAAAAAAATTATTCACATAAAAATAGGGAATAAATGAGTAAGAGCATACTTTGTAGGGTTAAATGCATGGACAAGTCACTCATTTTTTAATAATGCCATTTGAATGAGTGGGACACATACTCAAAATATGACCTCACTTTAAAAAGACCCAAGGTGTTTCATAGATACAATATAATACCCAACATATTAACCTTTCAAGTCTCACATAGAATCATTTTAATGGCCCTTTATTTCATAGTTACATGTTATTTGTATACCTTTCCTATTGACTAATGAGATTTAGATAAAAAATTGGGTTCAAATTACTTTAATCTATAGTAGTGTAGGAATTGTTGTTTTTTATTATAATGTTTGAGTACGTTAAGATGTTTTTATTTTATAGAAAAATACTTGAGGATATTTTTTGAATTTTCATTAGGCCTCAATACTTATTCACAAATTGTTGTAATGCAATAATACTATTTCAAGAAAAAAAATTACATTATTCATTTTGCATGTTACCTAATAAAATATAATTATCTCATACTACATGCAAATAGTCTAATTTTGTTTGACTATAATAAATTGGTTATAACATTTAAATATTTTAAGTAACTTGATAAGATGGAATGCCAAGACATAATTGGGACAAGGTTGTAGCCACATACATATCGTATGCTAAATACCCATGAGGATTAATGATGGAAGATAATCACCCTTGAGATCAACAGTATTGGTTTAATATAGTGAAATTGAATGTGCATTGAAGTATTTCCATTTTGTAATAGTAACTAATATTTCCCCTTAATAATACATCAAATAATTAGTTGACTAACTTAACAGCCAATACATAAAATCTTTTCTCATGGTTTTTAAAGTAGATGAAGAGATGAAGATAGTGTTGTCATTAGAATTTACACCTCTTATTAAACATGTTATTTGAAATTCCTATGATATAATGGGAATGATCTCTAGACATGAGATCCTATTGATGAGATCAAGGATCCAAAGAAGGTTGATTCCTTTACTAAACCTTGATGCAAGTGTTGATCCAACTCAACACTGAGAAAACTAAAGTCCAACTCCAATATAGAAATTCACAAGGGGAAAAGGGAAGAAGGTTTATATAAAGGGGAAGGGTGATGATGCACCAAGATTTTTTGAGTTCTCTCCTCATACTAAAGACATGAGACAAGCATTCAACATTAAGAGATGATTGCACAACTCATATCAATTACTATTAAGAGGTAAGAGATACAAACAATACAACTACAAGAGGGGAAATTTGTCAATAATTAATCTAAAACATACTATAAGAGACCATACCCATAGTATACAACTTAAACTCAAATAATACACAATACTATATTTGCAAGAGGAGGAAAAATTATATCCTTTATTAAATGCAAAGTATGTACATTATACAATTTAGACTTCTAAGAATAAGAAAGTGTTACAAAGAAGTTTATTATATCTATATCTTCTAAGAAAATGTGATAACACACTTACAAAAGATAGCCTTTCTTTATTCATAACAATGAAGGAAGAAATAATCTAACAATAATAAATTCATTTTGATCCTTAGGAACATTTTAGGAAGTTCACATGCCTTATCCATCACTTTTTGTTTAATTTCCCACAAATAGGTGTCCTAAAAAACTGATCTAGATGATTATGGGGTATGAAATAACATTATTTTGTACTCTAACCATGTCTAAGCATTAATGATTGTGGGGATGAGTGTAGATTTCAAAACAAGTCACCCAAGAAATATATTACAACAACTACCTATAGCAGAAAAGGGACTAGAAAATTGAATTCAAGGCATGGTCGATTACATCTAATGATCTCTAATAAATATGGTAGTTGGTGGGAATTGTAGGTACATGGATGCCATTTTAGAATGATAGGTGAAATATTGAACATAATCTAGAGTATTATTTTAACTTCTTGTTTAATAATTAGCATTTACAAATGAATTCATTCTAAGAATCTTGTTAGGCATCAATTGGGTTGTGACAACCTTGTCAACAATCGATAGAGGTTTTAGAACCTCTTAATTTAACTTTTGACAATCATAAATTTTCTTCTTTAGTTATTCCCATTTTGGTTTAACTATACCTTTATCTTTCATTTTATCCATTTTTATCTCTCTTTGGCTCACTTTTATTTATTTTCACTTAATGGTAGCAATAAAACAAGTTTTGATAACCTTTTCAACATGTGACGAGGTTATGTGAACCTCATCAGTAGCCAACACAAGTTTCAAAACCTTTACAAAAAGTGTGAAAAACTTTGACTTCTTACTTTACATTTGCCTTAGTTTAGCTTTATCACTCAATTCCTTCACAGCATTGCTTCTTATTTTTCTTGTTTCCTCATTTCATGAAAAAAAATCTACGGATGAAATCTTAATTCGAGGTCCTTCCACCTCTCCCAAACATGGTTGCATAACCTTTTGCCCAATTAGATTTTTTTAAAGCCCCTTTAGTTTCTTTGGTTTAAAACCTCTAGTACCTTTGAGCAATTTGCATTTCCTGTGTTCCATGTGTCGTCAACCCTTTTATGCTCCTTAGCCAAACTTGACTTTTGGACATGGTCGGAAAACATATGATGGTAGTTAAACAAATTTTTCATTCTCCTTCTCCTTTGGTTGTCGATAAACTGTTTTGAATTCAAAAGTATTTTTTAAACTCCCAGGGAGGTTCTTCAAACCAGAAATGTTTTCTTTTGAAAATCCTTCCAATACTTAACCACTTTTCCTTTAAGGAAAAAACTCAGTAAGATTACCGTCATCTTAGTCAAGTTGCATTACCAACCTCGCCAATGAAACCAACAAGGTTTAGAGAACCCTCATTGATGTCGCTGTAGAACCTATCAAAACTCTAAAGTACTCCCTACTATTTAATTTATAGATTTGAATCCTTTGGAATTTTCGATCAAAAACAGAGAAGGAAACACACAATTGATCCATATTTTCATGAATATCCCAATATTTAATTCTCAAATTAGACTTTAACAATGTGGAAAGTTTGAAGGAGGCCTGTAGACAGAAACAAATGCATTTTAATTTGGCAAGGAGATTCCTGAAATTGACATGGCTTGAAACAATCAATCTAAAGGTAGAAGTTTCAATAATTTTTTCAAATAAGGGGGCTGTAAAACCAATTAAAGGGATGGAATCTTAACCAATATTTATGAATAGAATTCTTAAAGCAATACCTTGTATCCTTTCCTTTAGGTGGAATTTGAAGGACTTCCAACTAAATTTAAGGCCTACATTTGTGGTTGCATTCTATGAGACATTATCAAGATCTTATGGTCCTTGTGAAATTTAAAATTATGAAAAGAAAAATATTAAAGCTAGTCAAAATACATGTTCATGCAAATGCTTTCCAAAAGAGGTAGCAAAAGTGTTTCATAGATTATACCAAAAAGTAGGGAATACATCACAATTCCATGATGTGTTAATGTCATTGACCAAATTATTCCATTTTTTAATGAAAGAAACAACTTCAAAATTGTATTTCTAGCTCTAAATCATATGCATACATGTTTTCTCAATCCTATGCATGGATGACAAAAGACTTATTTGTAAATTGGCTACATCATTCTATAAGATCAAATTAGGAGGTGTTTCACCAAATAATAGGAAACCATTAACTTTTTATGGACATGGAAACTATTGGTTTTCTTTCTTTCCACCCTCAATTCTAAGATAAAATGAAATGCCTAAACCCAACGATCAAGGGATTAAGAAAAATATTGGGTCTATAATCAAACTAAAGACAAGAAAAATCCAATTAACAAGGTTGGATCCAACCTTATGCACTTTGAGCTCCACATGACTCAGTAGGGTAATCCTATCATTGGTCTAAAATAATGATAAAATGTTCATCAAATTATATGCTATATGAATGAAACTAAGTCCTATTGGCACAATGTAACAAAATGAAAATACTTTCATGAATGCATTATTGTTCTAGATTCATGTCACAATGAAACTACAAAACCCTTAAAGGTGGATAGTTAAAATTTTCAAAAATATATAAAATAAGGATTTTATAGATTTCACCAGACTTGAGCATGATCCCTTATATTCTGGTTAACATTGTGAACAAACAACTTATACAAACTTGTAGATTCAACTTAAATATACAAATTCTAATGATAGACATGAGTAAAAATTAAATATGTCCTTTACATTCTTTAGACTTTGTGAAGCTAATAAACCCATAGTAAATTATACTTAAAATGTGTTCATTGAGATAATTTATAAAAAAAATTAAACCATTTTGGAAGAAGATTGCATAAGACTAACCAGTGCCTAAGCATGGGGGTGGGTGCAAAAATATGGGGGACCAAGAAGTGGCCACTCCACTCTTTGGTCTCAAAAAGATAATATACAAGCACATTATAATGAAACATGCTCATATTATGGGTTGGTAGTGACCAAGCCTAGGCTCGGTCATTTCCAAGCCATAATACAAGAATTTTGGATTGTTTGCATATAATGCTAGTTTATTATAGCATGCTCACATTATGTTTTGCATTGAAAAAATATCTTTCTTTTTTTATATTCTTTATTTTTCTCCTTCTCTTTCATGTATATAGTTTCAGGATGTTTGAGAGTGGTTTCAAATCTCGAGCAATTATAATGCAAATTATTATTTTTGGAAGATTTTATAATTTTCCAAACATAGTAAAATTTTAATAATCTTGGCATGTCAAATTTTAGTAATCAAGACGTCAAATTTTAGTAATTAACAAGTTGTATCATCTTTATTTCTTTATCTCACTCATTTGTATCCCTTATTATCGAAACCTCTCTCTCACTATATTCATCCCTCTATCTAACTCTCG